>JANJYP010128785.1:0-13009 GCA_024605115.1 Rastrelliger brachysoma | reverse complement strand
ATTGATGGGTTGTTCTGGGTTACAGCTATGCTTCTCTTGTACTGATAGTGATTCACAATAAAGAGATCTTGCATCCCCACTAAACCCTCTCTGGCTCTCATCATTGCACTGGCACTCCATCTCACAAGGTACAGTGCATGCTTTGAAGAGGACTTCAAAAAGATAATGCTGCACGGATCAGATAAAGAACACAAAGGCATTTACACTCATCTCTGCTCTAGTCAGAACTGCATACGACCAGACATTATGAGGGCAAACCGCTACTCGTCAGCTCTGAATCTGACTACATGGATGCACTAAGCAGGAGGTGCTGTGTGCGGGAAGGTCCCTGATAGATAGGTGACTCCCATTATCATCACATCCTGTCACGGACACACTGCCAGTAGTTGCTTGGCAAGCACCACTGACAGTTCCACACTGTTACCAGGCAGAAATGATGGTGTAGCATTGCATTATTTATTTTTTCATGAATCAAATTTTGGGCCATGATTGAGCTTTAGTTCATCTTCAAAGTAAATAATAAAAAGACTTATTTTAATTTTCTCATCAAATTTTACAGTAATATGAATGTACATATATATTCCTATTGACAGATTTTTGGAGGATATGGAGCATATTGTGGAAGGTTTTTCATGTGGTGAGAGGTAGCTAAAAGCCTCTTCCCCTCTCAGGCTTTGATAGTCTTTTCTTTCACTCTCTCCCACTGTCTGTGGCCCAGCAGGTACTTGGCTTTTATTGAAACCAGACTAGCCTAAGTTTCCAGGCTATCTTGCTCCAAGTCAGATACCTCTGAATCCAGTTGCACCTCTTGAGTTTGTGCTCCAGCTTTTGGCCATCAATTGCATGATAGAAGGGGGGATATTCATTGAGATTATCGCCTCTTAATCTAAAGCATGTGGCTACAAAGATCTCACAGCAATGCAACCTGCTCTGCAGTCCCAAGACTCCAGCAGTTGTCAGGTCTGGCCTAAGACAATCCAATCCTCTTACCCATATCTTTACCATTACAACATTGCAAGCTTTGTTGCTTCATTTGCCATCCCGCTAGGCTATTGGAGGCCCTCCAGTGTGATATATGGAGCTGTGATTCCAGCACAGGCCTATTTCTGACCCAGGAAAGTGCATGCATGATTGTGTAAATCAATACAATGACTTCTGCTTCCCCTAATTTTGCATGAGCATGTGACCCTGTTTTGAAAGCCTCTTTGTTTCCAGAGCATGCCTCTACACTTATTCATTTTTTTCCGCCATTTTTCTTTTTTCCTTTCTTCTAGCAAGACTGATAGTCCTGTTAACATGGCCGGGCACAGGGTCAATGGTACTTGTCCGATGGCTGAAATCGCTGTTTGATGACACCACTCACGCTTTGAGTGACTTCAAATAATATTCCACTGACTATAGCTGATGTCAATAAATATATTTTAGTTTATTTTCTATCTTATTCTCCTGGGTAAAAAAAATGTAATAGGTAGTATATGTATTTTATTAATACATATATTTATATGCAAAATACATTCATCTGTGCAACTACTCTGATGTATTTGTATGGACAAAACAATATGTAAAGCCTGTAATTTATATACTTTATATGCTACTAATTTATATACTACTTAAGGTGAGTCTCTGGGGAAAAAAATGAAAAATGCTGCTCTACAAATATGTACATTTATTGGCTCACTTGACCAACAGAACTGTATATTTTTACTGTAAAAACGCTGCATATAACATTTATATAGTATCTCAAAACAGTACATATCTTTGAAATTTCAATTTTCTGTATTACCCTACTGCTAATAACAAAATACCCAATGATGCGATGTAAGCCTTTAGCTTATTTTAATCTGGATCAAGACCTTTATGACCAGCAGTCATCTAACTGGCACCATAATTATAAATGACATACTATTATTTTAATAATCCTATTACACAAGAACAAATGTCTGCCATATGCTTTTGCACTATGTTTCTGGGGTCATTTCGTTTTTAAAAAAGAGAATTTCAAACTAGATCCCATATAAAGGGAGTTTACCAGCTTGCTCTCAAGCTGATGTGCAGATTAGTCAAAGGGGATTTAATAGGATGACATATTTCTGTATAAATCAGATTTAAACCAGTGACATTTTGGATATGTGACATCAACATTGGCTTTCAAACTGTGAGATATAATATAGTTTAATCTCATGGGAGAGCTGCTCATTTTGACACATTTGCTATAATTTTATTTGTGACAAAATGAAATTGTTATTGGGATTTTTAATAATGGAACATTATTATTCCAAACAATATGGTGTCTCTGTAGGAGGCCAACTAATTTTTGGACCCCCTTTGGATTGTGTCCATTCATTTGTTTTACTCTCCGCTGTGTATTAGCAGCCTCCTTTGGAGAAGTTAGGAAGCTGGTCCACATAGCCCGAGGCTCTCAGATCCCCTCTCTTGATCAACTCAACAGGCTCTGTTCACTATGATCTAGACTAGATATATGCACTCCAAACAACAATCTTATCAGCCTGATGCAAATTTTCTGAATACAGAAAGGTAGAGAAAAGTGTAAATTATGAAACTTAATTGATTGTCTCAGCTTCATTTGGCCCTTCACCCCTCCCCTCCACAATACGGTACGCTTGTCAGCCTTCGTGATAAATTACATGCATGTATTTGCATGAATTTAGCATGAATAGAATTCTGTTTTGTTTGCCAAAATAACGATCCGGAAAATGTCTGGTTTGCTTCACCAAAAGAAAAACACAGGTTAAGGCGATAGTATTCAGTGTATCTTTTTTTCTGCACAGGTTATGCAGTTGGCAGTTGGATCCAGTGAAAGTGCTGGCTTAGTGATATTCACTTGTTTCATTAGCACACAGTTTAGCAATGTATTTGTTGTACATGACAATGCTAAACATAGTGTGTGTTAGAGACTGGAGTAGAATTGCAACTGGTTTACTATTACTTTATTCAGCATATTTTTTTTGGGTTTTCTACCAATTGTAGGGCATAGATTGTTCTCAAAGAATTTGCCCATTTATTTTAATATACAGCACACTACTATTGATTTATTTTCATTTTATTACTTTTTTTTAAAGGAAACTGTCCATCTGTTTTCCTCCTTGTCTCTCATTGAAAGCAACAATTCAGGCAGCAGCAGTGTGATTAATCTTAATGTCTGCGAGATGTCTACCATCTAGAGGTGGGCGCTGTAATCATCTGCCCACTGACCCCATGATGCTCTTCTGCAGTTCTCTGCAACCCATGTGTGTTATAAGTAATCTCAGATCTTAGATTAACTAAACACAGTGCTTCCCCATATGTTATCTGGTCCAAGAGTAGTAGTACATTGAGCCACAAAACAAAGAGAATGAAAGAGTCAAAGGCATATACTATGTTTAAAGCTAGTGGTAATCAAATGCTGCTGGTGAGGGTTGTGATGAAATTAGGTGATGTTGCCTAAATAAGGGATGAAGGGTTCATAATTGCCAGTCCTAGAGATCTGAGGTGCTGGGTGCCAACTGTCAGAGTCGGGCTAATGATGACAAATGTCTCTCTATGCAGATTGCTGCAGCAGCACGGGTGTGCAGCTGAGAACAAGCACAAGAGAAGAAAAATGCAGAGGGCCTAATAAGAGAGCGCTTGTGTGCACATATTTAATGACCTACATGGAAACAAACCTCCCAACCTGATGGGCTGCCTTTGAAAGTACTAAGGCTTGATGCGGTTTAGAGTGACCATTAAATGGAGGATTCTCCTATTGTATCTGTGTGATACTAGCATATTATTATTAAAAGTCATTAAAAAATCATTGCTATACTAATATATAGTGAAAAAAATGGACGATATTGTGAAGTTAATTTGCTTGTCAAGATTTCACAATAAAAAAATGTCATGTTGGTAGAGTTAGCTATTTAGCCAAACAGTCCATCAAGTCTGGACGTATAATCTCTGATCTGAGCTTTGTCGTAGTATGTAGTTTTCCTCATTAGCTTTGTGTAGTTTGATGAATGTGTAGTAAAAAGTGAAAATTTGCCTCATGCACAAAATAACATGCTGTTCAGGGATAACATAGCTTAACCATTTATGGTTAACATGGTTTTAAAAAACTTTTTTTGTGTCATTAAAGTGTGCTCGATTTTAACCACCTTTGTAGCAAAGTGTCATAAATCTGATTTCACTTACTGTGACGTAAGGCTCATGCTAATAAAAGAGCAAACCCAGAGTGTTGCATGGCCAGATTTCCCCAATTTGTTGCATGAATGGCTTTTGAAAGGGGTCCCTCTTTGTACAAAGGGAGTCTCGTCTTTGTTTGGTTTCGCCCCATCTGTGTCATCTGGTGGTCTGTGCAAGAGGGTGGTGTCTCGGGGTGCTCCCCAGTGGCGTTGCCAGTTGTTTTATGGACTTGGTGGAGTGGTGCTGGGAGTTCATAAGTTGGCTGGCCCATTGTGTGCTGAGCCCAGCTGACACGTGTGAATTGACTCCAGCATATTGACAGATAATTTCCATTAATGAATCACTGGAGTCTGCCTTGTTTCACTCTGTGATTTATGCCCTTGCTTTATCATCCTCAGAGCTCAGGGTTAACTAACACCACCCTGAATGACTCAACCACATATTGCTGAATGAAGGGAGTTTTCTTTGTTCAGCAGTTTCATGTATGGCTAGACATATTTTAAGAGCCATTCAAGTGTTTTATGTTTAATTTATACAATGCAAAAACTTTCTTAGCGGGTTGTGCAGTTTGTATAGGAGGCTTGGAGACATCTTAAAGTTTTATGTGATATTTATATCTAGTACAACATTTCTGAATGCAGTTCTGCTCATTAAAACATCTGAAACTGCTGGTTAAGAATAGTAGAATGATGTGCTACTGTCAGTTATTAATAAACCACCCTAGACAACTAAGATATTATTTATCAAAGAACTGGCAGTTTTCTGTTGCAGATGGGTGGGATGTTTCAGTTCGGCCTTGATCCTCCATGGCGACCATCCAGCTTGTTCAGATCAACAGCCACACACTGCTGATAGCACTGGCCTCAGCCTGGCCTGTCACCCCCACCACTGCTGCCACATGGAAGGCACATTTGCTCGCCACCATTTTATGCCGCTGTCACCCTCCCTTCAAGAGCGAGGGGAAAGAGGGGAGGTGAAAAGGAAAGGAGGCAAAGAGGAAGGCTCACCCTGAGCGGATGCTAGACAAAGATGGCAGCAGAGACATTTTGTCTACTTTCATTAGTTCTGGTGATGGTGAGCTGTGCTGAATATTAGCCTGTTACTGGCAAAGCCACTCAGTTTGGGACACAGACGGAGAGCATGTCGCAAACATATCTACCCCTCCTCATTTCCATCTTCCTCACTGAAAAAGTGGGACATATGGGGCAGCATGCCAATTGCTTATTTTATACGGTAATTAACATCCCTTAAACCGTGTTATGTGGTAGGTGTGTCTCCAGCATGACAAAGTTTATCTCACAAATTTACATATATATTTCCCAATAAGGTAAGATATTTTAAGATCCTCACACAGACTGTACTGCCTTGTGTGCTATGTGTCATTATGAAATGAGGTATATTAATTTTGCTGGGCTTCACTCATGTGTAATAGTTTTGTTGTGACAGTGTCACATTCAGCTAAAATCAGGACCATCCTAAATCAGGGCTGTCATTTCCTTGATAATCTACTATCTGGTATCTGTCAGCTTAAATTGGGACCCTACCTAAACCCATTCACACTGTGTGTGTGTGTGTGTGTGTGTGTGTGTGTGTGTGTGTGTGTGTGTGTGTGTGTGTGTGATAGATAGAGAGAGAAAGAGAGAGAGCGTGAAGGGGGGTCTGTGTATTAATGCATTTGAGTGAAGGACAGTGGGGTATGTGATATGTTGCACATGCCTATGATGAACTTGATTGCTAGATTGTTTGCTGTTTTTGATCAGTATGTCATACTCACTCACCCCAAAACTCCTTTTTTGGACTTCTGCCAAAACACAGAGGCTTCATCTGGTTTCCTTTTCTCCAGCCTGCATCTGATTCTTTTGTTAACCTAAATAACATTCCCACAGCGAGTCCCTGATTGGTGCTAGTCCTGGTGTGTGTTTGGAGATGTATCTAAAAGTTGTTTTGTCCTGCTGGGCTTTCATCTGTTGGACTCATTATAGTAGTCATCTCACTGGGCTCTATTAGAGAAGCACAGGAGATGGGTTCCCCATGAAAGAGTCATGATGGACAAAGAAGTGCTGATGTGCAGGTTCCTGCCTCCAGGCTTTCACCTGCTTAGGAACAGCCTCAAGGCGAAAACAACCGGGCTGTAAAAGATTGAAGAGCTAAAGTCAGACTTTCTTAGTATTGCTTACTGTGAACTGGAAAGCTGGAGTTGATGAAGCAAATAAGAAAAAGTTAACTAGTTAGCAAGTGAATTTTCTGAAAAAAAACAAACAAACCAGCCCAAAAGGTGGATGAAAGGACCAAAAAGATGGATAAAGTTGTACCGTTCTACCTTGTTAAGTTTCAAACGATTTTATTAGAGTGTAAACTCTGTAGTCTTGGCAGGGTTTGGGAGGTGCCTGAGCAGGGAGTGCAGTGCCAGGCTGAGAGCATGTCGGCTGTTGACACCATCTAACGAAGGGGGGATTAGGAGTTTACAGAGGCAGTAATATGATAGGTCAAAAAGAGGAGGCACTCCTCCACAGCACTTGGCTCTGTAATGAATGATTGACTGGAAAAGGAGAAGCTGCCACTCGCTGGCTGAGTGCTCATCTTGACGCCTGCCGCACCGCTCCATGGCTCCCCTTGATCACGTTTCGCTGCTCCCTTCTCATCTAAGGCACCAGTCTGCAGGGAAAAGCTGCTTTTCCCTCTTATTTTTCTCCCTAATTTACACATTTAAGACATTTTTGTTTGCTTATTTGCAATTCCTTTTTTTGTCAGTGAGCCTCTCTCTATCAGTCATACTTCCAGCCCTGAAACCAGCCCCCCACCACACACTCCCACTCACAACACACACACACACACACCCTCTCTCCCTCCCTCTCTTACAACCTTCCCTTTCTCTTCTGTTTGCCTTGAGGCAATGAACTAATTTCAGGTTCCATAATTGCGGTGTGTTGTACACCTGTCTGCTATTAATTCTCCCCTGTCTCTCATTCTCTTTCTTAATGAGATATTATTATAATTATTGTCATTATGTTATTTTCCGTAATGAACTTGATTGATGTTGTTGTTATGGTGCTATTTATTCTATATAATTAGTGTAAATGTGTTGAGAACTTCTACAGGCACTGATAGTCTGAGACTGTGGTCATGGGTGAACTCAGGCCTTCTTTCTCTCATCAACTGACCTCAGAGTTCTCGCTTAGTTCAGAGTTTGCCTTGGATATGTAGAAGAGAGCTGAGCAGCCTGGTCACCACTGAATAGATCCCTGCTTGTAGCCATTTTAAGACCATTACAACAGTGAAAAGCTACACAATGGCCTGTGCTCGGCTTTGTTTCAGGCTGTCACTTGCACCCTGTGAAAACACAATACTGCTTTTCCTTAAAAAAAAAAAAAAAAAAAAAACAAGGTGAAAAAGGTTTTGCCTGAACTCCCATTTTTTGGGGGAAATCTGGTTGTGTTTTGAAATGGTAAAAAGTTTTCAGTCACTTGATTTTGAATGTTATTGTTGAAGTGGCAAACTACTGGAAGGAATGCTAAAGAAAAATCTCAGCTGAATGAACGATTTTGAATTTTTTTTTCTTAGAGGCTCTCAATCCAATTAAGGGTTTGATAAGGGTCATGCATAGGGACTTCACGCCGCTGGTTGGTTTCTTTTGGATGCTTTTGGGAAGTAGGAGTTGAAGTTGGATAAGGCCTGACCGAGGGCTGGTCTCTTTAATGTGTAGTGAGGGGTCTTGTGCCCTGGAGAGTCATTGAAACTGTCTAGGGAACAGATGATCTTTTCCGTTAATAATCTTACTCTGTGGTTAGATTGGTTTTTCAGGTGGTACCAATTACCTGATCTCTTGCACGCCTCTGCTTACTTCTCACATGCTGCACTGCTGTTGTCACATTTGTCCTAAATGTTGCCTAGCATTTATTTCCTTAACTTAAGTCTTAACTTAAGTGAATTCAAGTCAAAAACATACATTTCCAAGTCTAGTATCTTACCTTGAAAACTGATACATCTTGAAAAATGTAATGTGGGTTCAATGCAGAAAGGCTATATGGGTCTTTAAAGGGGACTTAGTTAATCTTTAATCTCTCTCTATGAGAGGGAAAGTGGGTAGGAGGGCCCTAGAAGTGGACACATCCAGCCTTTGTGGGTTTGTTCACATGCTGGGGAGCTTTGAGCGTCTGACAGCCGTTTAACTCCACACGACCTGTTTCTCAAGTGCCATCGTTTGGGCCCTCTTGAATCCTGTTAGGAGCCATAATTACAATTCATGCACTCCCTGTGCTTCTTTGAAGAGGCATTGAGAAAGCAAAGAGCAGTGCGAAGAGCCTGAGAGAGCCCCAGAAAATGGCTCTTTATGCCTGAACTCTGGCCTGCATCATCATACTAAATTACAAGCAGTAATACAAAAAATCCTCCAACATAGTTTAATTAACTTTAACAAGTATCATGCTTATTCAGTGTTTAGCATTTGCATGCATATTCAGAAAATTAGGAATGGTTATGTGACAACATTGAAACCAGTGTAAACTGTGTATAGGGGAAAATATTTACGTGAAAATTGTGGATATGGGTTTTCTGTTGTGCAAGTGGAAACTACATTCTATATGATACATTTTATAAAATTGCCAGTCTTTAAAGTATGCAAACAACTTGTGAACTGAAGTATGAGAGAAGTGAAGCACATTCAATGACTTTCAAAGAGAAGGAGAAGAAAGGGTGAGCATAATGCCTAATAGGTGCTTTAGTAATTTCTGAGTTTTCATAGCTTAATCCGTTCTGAAAAGCTCAGGAGAAGAAAGGCTGCAAATGGCCCTCAGTATTAATTTGATGTGACTTCTGTACAATAAGGGCTGTGGATCCCAGAAGCCCATTTTCAAGCTTACCTTCTTTCATCATCCTCAGCCCTTGGAACTTTTGCCTAAATGTTTCATGAAACCAAGGCTGTAAGCCTCTTTGGTATTCTGTCTTTATAACGCCTGGTTTAAGACTATTATTACACCGTGTTCAAGGCAGAGGAGCACATACAAACAGCGAAGCTGCCTCCCCATTGTGTGAAACTCAAATTGATTTGGTACAATTGGGAGAGCACTTGTATTAAAACACACACATTCTATGGCTCATTTCCCCCCTTTCATTGTGATTTTTTACAAATGCAAATGAGTGTAGGTTTCCCTCCTTTTGACAAATGCGTATTCTTTCTGAGTTTTCTGAGTTTATCTGCTCATATTAAAGCAGATCAAATAATGTGTCTTTCATCATTTATATCAATCATGGATTTCAACACACCATTTCCTCATTAGAAAAAAAAAACATCTGTGATGCCAAACCACACAAAACATTGCCTCATTACTCAGATTTCATCCTAATATTTTGTTAAGATAAAAGTAAAAATAAAATGAGTTCTGTGTTGTTGTTGTTGTTGTCAGCCTGTGGAAACCTATCCCCCATCTGTCTGTGTAAAAAAAAAACTATTTTGTGAATTCTTAGACTTCTGTGAGAACCATATAACTCCCTATTTTGTCTTTCTTTTCCTGGAGAGATATATAGTAGGTAAGGAATTCAATTTATTATCAAAGAATCGTGAGATGATATGCTTCAGGAAAGTGCTGGCTGTATGTCACAATGTGCTGTGGATGCAACACATTTTCTCCCATAAAAAAAAATAATGTCAGTGATATATATAACGGATGCATGTTCATTTCTTACCATTATAAGAATCACACAGTCTACCTTATTTTGTTGTCTTTTGTTTACACCAAATAAGGGGAAACTAGCAAGAAACACATTGGGTGGGTCAGTGACCCTGGAGAAAACAGCTTGCGTTAATATGGTCTAATCCAATGTAATTAGTCAAATTACAGCTCGCCAAGCAGCTTGTCAGAGGCTGTCGGCTTTGGCAGGCACACAAGATGTCCTGGATTCCCACTGGACAATGGGGAGACCTCAAAAGCTGCGCAAAGCTGCCCTACTACACCACTACACCTACTCCATTTTCCTGTTATCCTCCATCTTTCTCTTTTGACAAAAATAGGAAGGGCTCTTTCAGCTCTGCTTGTTTTCACCATTTCAGATTTGTCTCCCATAGCCCCAGGGCTCTAGCTTGGCTTTCAGCCTGTCTGCTAAGGTGAATCAAAATGATATGAGGATTCATAGCACGGTCTACAGAAAGTCAGAGTAATTATATCAGTGTTTCACTCCTCCTACATGATTTTATGAGAGAGAGTGAGACGCACACTAACTAGTGCCTCTAAGAACCATAGGCATGGTTAAGACACTTCCTCATGCCACAGGATTAGCACTGGTAAAAAGATTTAAACTATATAATTACATGAGTATAAAGTACAAATTATCTAGTGCACTCAACAGCCAGATTATCACCCTTTGCAAGCCCCGTTCACCCCCAAGGGGGTGAGCCTGGATGACAAAAGGCCCTCATTAGCATAAATTTACAAGCCCCCTCGTTCAGAGAAGCCGATAAGAACCAGTTCCACCTTTGCTTTGGCCCTGAATGGCTTGTTGTGCTTTTGGCAATGACAGATAAGTCAGGGTAATTCCACTTTGTGCCTGAAAATATGATGCTCCAGATTCCGGCTGCATCACGAAGGTGTCACCCATGATAATCCTCAAAGAGCGTCCAGTAGAAAGGGGGCTGTGTGTTTTTCAGATGATATACTACGAATGACAGAAAGAATTATATGAAAGGGGACAAATCTGTAACATATTATTAAGCAATTCCCAGTGAATAACAGGGATAAAAGGATAATGGATGAGGGTGTCGTTATTACCTTGGTGCTGAGGGAAGCGCCTAAGCAAAGGTAGAAAGACAAGATTAATTGAGGACGAGTGAGGCACTCATTGCTCATCAGGCCCGCCCGTCTAACCACTTGCTCTTTCTGTCCCTTTCCTCCTCTGTCTCTCCGCCTCTTCATCCTTGTCTCATTCTTTCTCTTCTTCACTGTCTTGCTCTGAACCTTTATCCCTCCCACACACCAGAGGAGGAAAAAAAAAGAAGAAAAGTGGGATTTAAAGCGATCAGCTTGGCACTCTCAGTGGCAGCCAGAGGAAGCTGGTACCCAGGCCAGGAAGATTTCAGTCATCTTAAGGCTGACAAGTCCCTGAAAAAGTCCCATTAGGAAAAGCTTGCTGAAAAGACCCCATACCAAATGACTGCATCCCTTCTCTCAAGCTCCTTAGTAAAGGCATCCCAAGCTGTTTATCTGGATGATGTGCTCACTAAGTGTGTTTATGTATGTGTGTGGATGTGCCTGTGGGTGGGTCAGTACTTGAGCATGTTCATATGCTTATTGNCACACACACACACACACACACACACACACACACACACACACACACACACACACACACACACACACACACACACATACTTATAAAGAGGCACATCATAAAAAATTGCTTCTTAGTCATGATCACCAACACTGTTAGAAAAAAATCAATATCATTAGCTTAAGTGCTAATTTGGAGAATTTGTCAACCTTAAAAAGTTTGGAAATTATGTTTTCAAACTGTAGAAGTGTCATTATTTAACTGACCAAGACAGTCTCATGAAAATATATGCCAAACACTGATAAACCGAGAGACAAATAGGAACAATGTGTTTTGAATTAAATTAAAATACTAAAATATGGATATTATCCACCTACACAGCTATAATTTTAGTGGCGATGAAAAAACTGTGTTAAGATGACATCTGTGAGAGATGTCGTCTTAACACAGTTTTTTATGTATGTTTTCCATTTTAAAGGTTACTGCATATTGTGCTTGGTAAATGTTGCTTACAGCAGGAGCATATGTGACATTTTTGGAAATTGGCACTAGATGTGAAGGATGAGAGTGTGAAGAAAAGTGCATCCACCTACACATCTGAATGAGGGCAGTGTGAAAGTGTGTGTGTACACTTGTGTCTGTGTGAATTAAATACCAAAAAACCCATAAAATGTCCTCTTATAATAATTTATTAATTGCGTTTTCTACATCTTGACACTATCAGTAAGATCTCGAAAGAAATGCTTTCTGTTCTTGGATTGTTTCCAACAACCACTAACTCAATGGGCCTGATGCCAAACTTCATCTAAACTGCATCACTAGAGAAATATGGAAAACAGTTTTCTTTCATTGCATTTCTTGAGGCTTTATATTTTAGCACGCACACATAACATTCTTAAAGAGCCCGAGTTTTTAAGAAGAAATTGCATACCAGGATAATGGCTCCACCCACCTGTCCTACCATAGCAGTGTTGAAGACAGCACTGCAGGGCCTGCTAATGTGCGTGAAATACCATCCCTGACATAAATGTTATTGACAAACTTGGCTGGACATTTGGGGCAGTGAACTGCCAGCATATTTAATGCATATTCATCTGCTTTATCCCACTGGTCTTGCCAGAGCACCCGAGTTGTGTCATCTTGCCACACTCCAGCTACCACCCAAATGTATAGTGACACTGATTATGCAAATCTGTATCTTGTTTTCCCCCAATACCTGCATTAGGAGCCTGCTACTTTATTGAAGTTGAGATATGGGCCTTGTAGAGAGTGGAAGTGGAATACTGATTTTTTAAATATATATAATCTGGGGGAATCTTTCACAATTTTGTATTTCTACACTTCATAACAGTTGTCACATAAGGAAGGATCTGATGAAAAAACATGCTTTGATCCTCAGGCAGACACTTTAAATCTTGGCAGGATGTAAAAGGGATTCAAGTGAAAAGTTTAAGTGTGGATTTGGGCACATTGTGGTCATACAACCAAGATTTCTGTCTTTGTGGCTTTATAAAGTTACCTAAATGTGCCAGTATTACTGTAACTTCACAGTGGAACACCTGAGTTATATTAGGAAATATGTATTTTTTTC
>JANJYP010128748.1:0-19642 GCA_024605115.1 Rastrelliger brachysoma | reverse complement strand
GTGTGTGTGTGTGTGTGTGTGTGTGTGTGTGAAAGAGTGAACAAAAGATAAAGAGATCAAAGACAGGAGGGAAAGAGAAAGCAGGATAGGCAAAATGTCGGCCTCATAGTGAGAATGCTATCTCTATCAGACTTTACAAATGCCCTCTCATATTCATGTCACGGTGTATGTGTGTGTGTTTTTCTCTTTTCTACTCTCAGGAGAGGGCAAGGACCAGGACTGAGCACGTGATCGTCCGACCAACTCACCGACTGACAGACGGACAGACAGATTGAATGAAGCTGCACCTAGTGCTTCTGAGGGCCCTTCCCATGTTTTGATTTGCTCCATTTTTTTTTTTTTTTGGAAACTTTCTAAACTTGGTTTTTACCGAGCCACTTCTTGCCATGCCGTCCAACAGTCCTGCTGCCGCCGAACCGGCCCAGACGCCAGAGAACGAAGCCTCCAATGATGTGGTGAGAAACACGAGTTATCAATGATTAGATTATAGATTGTGTTTTTCTACCATTTACAGCTACTGTACGACTCCTGCCATTATCGCATCATTAATTATAACACACATTTAATTAACCGGTGTCTAATTTGTCTCTTACATGTGTTGCACTCAGTACTACTCACACCTTGTTGTCGTTTTCCTTGTTGTCCATTTATTTGTTCTTAATGCATTCGCCTTTGCACTCAGGAATGCACATTATTCCCTTGTACGCTGATTATTGTGTACAGCAAGAATGTTAAGAAATTCTACCCTGCATCCTTGAACCTTTATCGATTTAATTATTAGTTCTAATTAAAAGTCTGTTATCATTACAGTGACACGCTCTAACCCCTATAAAACTATTAACTTTATATGCCCTGGCGCCGGAGACAGTTGGATGTGTTATGTTTTTGGGTCTGTTCCTCAGTTCCACATTTCAGGAACGCCTCGTTGGAATTTCTTCAGATTTGGCACAAACCTGCACTTGGACTCAAGAGCAATCCGATTAGAAATTTATGCTCAAAGATCAAAGGTCAAGGTCACTGTGGCCCTTCAAAAACACGCATTTTGGCTCAAGCATTCGCACGCTAATTATGACAAAGTTTCATATGAATGTCTTAGGACAAAATAATGAAGCGATGACATGTTAAACCCAAAAGGTCAAAGGTCAGACATCACTGCGACAACATAATGTTCTGCAAAAGCTATTTTCTGATCGTCATCCAACAGCATAACTTAGTAACAGAAAGGAAATAATTGTGACCATGTTTCACATTTGGTCAGATACTGAACTGGTGACAGTAATCTTGGCGCCCGCATTAAAACTGCGATGATTGTAAAGATCTTCTGTGTTGCTGGCTCGGAACATGTGTGTCGTCTACTGTCATGACTACAACGCTGTGTTCTATCAATATCAAATTTATTGGAAAAACATGCGAACACATACAAGGAAAATACGCTTAATACCTTTTTTTAATGACATTTCTTCAAAGTCTTCACTATGAAAATTACGAGCCTGGACAGACGTGGATATAAACTGCAGCTCGACTAGTTGGTAGAGACATAGAACCGTGAGACGATATTTCTAGTTTTAAGGCTAAAAGACTGTGGGCTTTGCTTTTTTTTTTTTTTATAGTGTTAAATTATTGATGCATTCGTTTGAGAGCAACATTTAAGTCTCCTGCAGCAAGTAATGTAATAAAACTCACAACATAGAAATACTCAAGTAAAGTACCAGTATCATAAAATTTGCCTTCTTGATTCATAATACACTGACCACTACTGCCGCTGCTGCTACCTTTACTTTCAGTTCTTTGCTACTCATAGTGTTACTACTGCTGCTTATTTTATGATACATATTATATTACTAGTACTGTTATTTCTGCAGTCAGACCTATTATTAAAACCACCACCACTTTTACTACAGCTATCATTATCACTACTACTTTGGCTTCTAAGCCAAAAGTTGAGAGCTTTTTTTAGCCAGCACACATCCAATCTGGCAAGTCAAACCGTGTGTGTTTGTGTGTGCATGCGCGTGTGTGTGTATGTGTGTGTCAGTAATTATTAAACTTGCGGTTATTTATTTACATTCACTTCAGGGCTTTGTGTGCATTCCACACACTTATCCGAGCACATGCAGGTGAGGCGAGTACAGAGGTTTGAGTCAAACGGTTTTTCTTCTTTCTTTTTTTTTTTTTTCTTGCACAAATGAGCACTACATACACAAACACACGCGCACACACACGCACGTTAACACACAGTCGGACATGCATGAGGTGAAAAATGGCTCCTTTCATTTGTGCCCCTCCAGATCCCGGGGCAGCCCTCGTAAATCTGCGAGAAGTTCATTCTATAGTGCTGCTATATAAAGCACCGTCTCACTTACTTCCACATTCACACACTGGCAAGGAGCCAACGCGCACAAAGTTTTTCCTCATAGAGTTTGTTGTGCTCTTTAACTTCCCGAGACTTTACTCACTCCCGGAGTAGAGAGAGAAAGCTCGGAGAGAAATCCAGAGTTGGAGACAGAGATGAAGAGATGCAGGAGAATAGAGGTGTGCAAGGTTTGACAGATCCGACAGCAATGCAAGTAATGCATCTTACATGACAGGAGCCAGTGATCAGATTTTGACTTTTATATTTATTTTTATGGCTTTAAAATGGATCCCGTCATTATAAAAAAAACCTGTTTTAGTTAATGCATGATCACAGCAAAACACTAAAGGCATGAATGAGAACCACATCTAAAGGCAAACACTGCTTTAAATGATCACATACGAAGGCGTCGCGAAAAGAGCCCATCATCAAATTGATGCCATCTTCTTGAAGGCATTCTTGGTGTTCCACTTGATTTGTACACACACAACGTTTTTTTTTGATGTTGTTATATAAAGAAAACTCAAACTTCCACATATCTGGCCTGTCACTGCATTAAGTGTGCCTGATTGCTAAATTTTCTGTTTTGGAAACCCACAAAAATTGAGTAGGCTCCCAGTTACGGTCTCATGATGAGAATGAAGGGATTTTGGCAGTGTGGGAAAGTGGAAGTGGAGGAAGGAAATAGCAACATTTACCCATGATACTTACAGCAGAGTTTGAGGATAGGAATCTTCCTCATTGAACTCACACTAAGCCTCATATCAGTGTGGAAAACTCAGCTTCACAGTTCACAACATCAAACATCCAATTATAGGGAGAAGAGAACATACTTTTGAGTGGATGGGAACTTTATAAGTAGGTTATACGAGTTTACCTTTTTCCAAAATGGCCAACACTCCTCCTGGCAAGATCACTCTGCCTCACTGTTCTCTCTCTCCAAGAAAGCCTGATTTTGTGAATTTTTGTACTCTTAATGCAACGGAGCTTTCAAATGGGAACAACGCCAAACACGTTCACACAGGATTTCCTCAAAGGCATTCCTGGTGTTGCACGGATTTCTAACATGATAGATGTAATTCTGTGAGCTTCAGAGAGACATTCGGATATTCATGCTGTTTTTTTTCTCACCTTTGCAAACCTGGAAAGTCATTTTTGTGATTGTTGGGTTTCAATGTTTCAGAAAATGATAGATTCTATCTTGAAGTCATGTTATTGCTGATCAGACAAACATTATAGCCTTAATGACTTGGCTGCCAATTGCCTGTTTTTGTAGAAAGTGCACCTTATTATCAACCATGTGGACAGTGTTGTTCATATTATATCTTAAAAGCCCTAAAAGCTGTTGATTTTGCCATGTTGTTCACCAAAAGTAGCTACTACCTGCATAACAACAGTAACCAAGGAATTAGGACTGGTAAAAGGTCTTAGTGTCAAAATGTCTGTATAAATGTAGAAAATGGGGATTATCTCCTGATAGCACGGCGTAAAATTGGCATCAGCTGTAATAATGTTGTGTTTAAATGTGGTAAGTCTATATGCAGGCTAAATCCAGATAAATGAAAGGCCAGTGTTTGTTTCAGTGGCTGTTTCTATCAACAAATGATGAGGAGAGCAGGAGATTCAAAGGGAAGTGCAAAAATAAACCAGGAGAGGAGGGAGATACAGAAACATCGAGTCCAAGAAAGACAAGAGAGAGAGACTGAGAGAGGACGACGTGGGGATGGAAAAGAAAGAAAGAGGACAAGCTGTCTGCTGCTGATGGGATCCTCCTCTGCCCTCCTGGTTTGCAGTCTGGTTGCTTAGCAACTGCAGCGGCCTAAAATAACCTGCTGGGAGACAGAAATAGACCAAAGATATATGGACAGATTGGCCAGTGTGTGTGTTTGTGTGTGTTGACACATGCTTTAAGGGATTTTGTTGAATGGTTTTCCAGCTCAGTTGGAAAACCAGTTATATTTGACTTAGTGTGAATATTAGATTTTTACTTGTCACACTTTCAGTATGTGATCGAGTAACCTTGTATCGCAGTTGTGTGTCTGCAATTGTGTCTGCATCATGACACAGGCATATGGATGGCACACCAGGCACACATGCGCAGGTCCATTATCCATACAAGTTGGTCGCTATGCTGATTGTCAGGGAAGTGACATCAGAATGTTTAGTCAGCACTGCAGCCCTGTCGGAGACAGTTGCTAAGCAGTTTCTGCACCTTAGCAACCACTCCACTGTCACCACAAAAGAGGGTCCAGCAGAGGAGGGACAGAAAAGGAGGAAGGCATTAATGGAAACACAAGCCTCACAGCAGGCAGTGAACAGTCAGGTATAGTAGCACTGATTACGGCAGAGAGGAGAGTTGAGAAAGAGGACAGATATGATTATTAGACTGAGAGGGTACAGCAAAACCAGTTTGACTCCACTGCAGCAAAGGAGAGCAATAACAAACAACAATGTAAGACAATGCATTATATAGATTAAAGAGACACAAATGTAATCTAACACATAAGTAGTTATATACAGTATGGATAATCAACAATAATAAAATGCCACCAAGAAAGTTGTAGTTAATGTAGTACAAGCAGTCCTCAGTTTTTATGATGACAGTCTGAGGTGAGGATGGGTGATAATTCAGCCATTATTATTCGTTTATTGATTTTTATTAGAATCATATCATGATGATGTGATCTCATCATGCCATTAAAATCTAGGTTGTCAAAATTCAGAGCTGAATTCAGAATTCAGAACAATCACTCCAGAAATCAGCATAATTTTAATAATGAATCTTTTTTTTTTACTTTATATTTGTAAAGTTATTGATTTTACAGTATACAAGAAAAGAACAAAAAGCACAGATGTAAAAAAAAGAAAAAAGAAAATGTGCTGGAGGAAGATGAACCATAATGACATGTGTACAATTTAAGAGATAGAGCTAGGTCCAGGGTTTAGAGAGATTTCATGTCTTTTATTGTAATTGTCCACATGCTTTCCTTCCCATCACAACAGGGTAGAAGCCTTCTCATATAGGTGCACAATCAGGGGGCATTTTACACAAGCAAAAAAGACCTAAACCTACCATTAGTTATATTAGTACTTACCAAGTGTGCCCCATTGTGGTGAGCAGTCACTTATTCAAGATGAGCTGTCCATTTCCTCCAGTATGTCGTGAATTTGTCCATGCGCAGGTTCAAGGAGTCATTTTATCTCCATGTCATGTATTTCTTTCACAACTCCAATCCACTCGTCCTTCAATGGGGATACATTCAATAGCCATCTTCTTGTAATAGCTTCTTTACTAGCTACCAACATTAATTTAATCAAATATTTATGAGTAACATTGGTTGTGATTGGGGGATTTATTACCAAGATAAATTGTGCAAAAATCATGTTAAATCTCAAAGCCTACTGTTGTTTTAATTTCCACTACTGTCTATAATCGGACAGCCCCAGAAGACATGAAAATGATCCGTCTGTGCATTCCCGCACACTCTTCAGCACCTTCTATAACTGGGCTGAGTGGTAAAAAAATCAAATCATATTTTTCCACGAAAACTCCCTCCAGTGACAAGAACTGGAAGTGCTCATTTGAGTTTTACAATTAATCAGCCATTCATCTTCTGACATGGTTAATTTTGTTTCTTTTTCCCAACTGGATTTAACACAAAGAGTGCAAAAACCAATAAGTGATTGTAAACAGGAATAATCCATTTCTGCTTTTAGCTTCGTGTGCGTCAATCAAAATGTTAATTAAATCAGAAATGTCTCCCTCTGTTGTTCTTATAAACAGTTAAATGAGCTCTAACTTGAAAGTATCTGAAGAAGTCTTGATTTTATAAACTGTAGCTGTCTTTAAGTTTTTGAAAAGGCGGTAGTTCTTTAAGTCAGGGACGTTTTTGTCCAACAACTTAAGCTTTCTTTATGCAGCAAGTATAGATTTTTGTCTCCAAGCAAGCTCTGGAGGGGAAGGTCCAGTTGGCTTAGTTCTAGATTTTTCCATTTAGCATAGTAGCATGGGTTGCTCAAATAAATCAAGTATCTAAGGTGTGCCAACTTATAGTAGTTCACTATCTTTATTTTTCTTTGGACAGTTGCAATATTTTGTAACTGAACCTTGGTTTAAGGCCTTTCTAGATGAACCCAGAAAGCATTCACTTCCACTCTGTTTTTCAGCTATTTCTATTGGTATTGACAGAAAAAGAAAAAGCATTGATTATAAGTCCTGTCCTTTATTTAAATCTGTCTTCATCTCTTTAGTAATTGGTAGAGAGTTAGTTGCATAAATAGTGGATAAATCCTCTGGAATTAAATATTTAATGATATTATCCTCCCACTTAAAATTGTAAAGGTTATTTATTTGTACTGAGGGAATGAGATAACTTGTGTTTTATGAATGTTTAACTTATAACCCGAGTAATAACCAAATGCTTTCAGGTAGGACATTCATTTTGGTAAATTCAAATCTGGCTGCGATAGAGTGATCAATATGTCGTCTGCATAAAGGCAGGT
Organism: Rastrelliger brachysoma; assembly: GCA_024605115.1. Lineage (NCBI taxonomy): Eukaryota > Metazoa > Chordata > Actinopteri > Scombriformes > Scombridae > Rastrelliger > Rastrelliger brachysoma. Next base: position 12,786 of record JANJYP010128748.1, on the reverse strand, counting down.
CTTATACTATTTTTACTCCAAATTCCTCTGATGTTCTGGTCTTCTCTCATAGCATAATAATGAATAATTTTTAAGCACAAATGTCACTTTTTAGATTGCGAATTAAAATTTCTGGTTAGTCTGACAAAATAAGTAAAAGAAGAAGATTGGATTTGGACTTGGGAACAATATGAAGGGGATTTTTCACAATTTCCTGACATTTTGTTGGCTAATTAATTCAATTAACTGGGACAATAATAAGACAATAGATAGATTATGAAACTATTTGTTAGCTAGTCCAATTCAATAATTTTCAACAAGATGCAATTAAAAACTAACAGAATTAGATCATTAGTATACACAAGAGTTTTGTGTTGGGTTTATGCAAAAAAAAAAAATGGAACTCAGATCATTGCTTTGATTATCTTGCACATCTAATTTTAAATGCATTTACCAAATCATACATAATCAGTGTCACAACATCAGTTTTTAGCCATATTGTGTGGCTTTAGTACGAGCAGTTAGAGTTCAGCATCCACTGGGAGTTAGAGAGAATTTAGAGAAAACCGTGGTGGGCAAAGGCTGGATCATCAAAAGTGTTCTTATTGAATCATGGAACAATTAATTAACTGACTCCCAGGGACCATAAAGGACTTGATGGAGTACATAGAGAAATAAGGCTGGAGACATATAAAGGAGCCTATCTATTTAAAGCTTTTTAGGTAGGAGGGAGGATTTTGAAATCAGCTCACGCATGAACCGGTAGCCAATGCACATGCAGATATCCAACTTTGTGAGGACTCTTTGTGAGGCAGCTGCATTCTGGACCAGGTGAAGCCCTTTTTTGTTGCTTAGTAGTCTATTCCTGATGTTATAAAGGCAAATATGACAATTTCAGTGTCTGAATTTCATAAAAGGGGATGTATTGGGGCTGTTTTACAAAGGTGAAAAAAGGAAGTCATATACTTGATATGTGGCTTGAATGAAAGGGATGGATGAAATACTATCCTGAGATTCTTTACTGTAAAGGTCTGACAAATTGAGCGGGTAACATTAATAGAAAAGCTTGTTAAAAAAAAAGAAAGCAGTGTGAATTCAGCTGGACCAACAAGCAGCATTAAGTGTTGTGTGCATTCAAAGGCATGGAATTTTTGTGCTGCCAGATGGACTTTTGATGTTTTAATTTAACCACCTGGGAGGCATCACTGACTGTTACAGGAAGATAGATGTGTGTGTCATCAGCATAGCCGTGCTACTTTACATTGTGTTTTTTGTAAATGGGACCTAAGAGCAGTACTTCTTGAGACCTATACGGTTGTCAAGAAGTTAAAGGAGAGTGTCACGGTCCACAGTGTCATAAGTCCCGTTTCCACTGCAGGAACTTCAGGATAATTTTACAGGGCTGTGCTGCATGTCTCCACTGCAGGAACCGCTCCCAAAAGGACAGGGTTCCAGAAGTTTTACAGGTGCTAAACGAGTCCCTACCTCAAAAAGGCTCAATCTCCTGAGAGGGGCTACGGTTGACTCTGTGCTGATTGGGTAAAGCAGGATGTGGTGTAAGCAGCATTTTAAAAACCCAACAGAAGACGAACAGTAATAAAAAGTAGCTACACTGCACTGAAAAAAAGTTCATTTAGTCTCCACTGCCATGTACACGAGCACACAAACTAGAAACGCGACAACCACCTCAGCCCCTTTGTTTACTTCCTTGTTGTTGTTTCCTTTGTTATGCTTTGCCGTTGCCGTGGTGAAGTCACAGACAGAGACCAGTGGGTCCTATTCAGGTACTACTCTGCAGTGGAGACACAGTGACTGAGAGGGCCAAGTGAGAGGACGTTCCTGTAAAGTTCCTGTCCCAAATAGTACCAGAGACTTCCTCAGTGGAAACGCTCCTATAGGCAGCGCTTAAATCAAGCAAAAAAAAAAAAAACAGAACAAATAGATACCATTGCAAATGCTTATCTATGTCAGTGCAGTTTCAGTGTTTAGGTTTGCAACCACACTTAAAAAACTCATCAGGATAATAATTACCGGATAGATGGGCAGCGAGNAAAAAAAAAAAAACAGAACAAATAGATACCATTGCAAATGCTTATCTATGTCAGTGCAGTTTCAGTGTTTAGGTTTGCAACCACACTTAAAAAACTCATCAGGATAATAATTACCGGATAGATGGGCAGCGAGTTGGCTGGCGACCACCAGTTTGGACATAAAGGGTTTGAGATTAGTCTATAATTGCATGGAGTTTGTGGATCAAGGATGTCTCTTTTTTAATAATGGTGTAACCACAGCTGTTTTAAAACCAATGTGAACAATACCAGAAGTGAAGGATTTACTGATGTGAAGAAGAGAGATTCCTGTCACAGTAAACAGGTCTTTGATGAGGTTACGTGGAATGGGATCCAGAGCATGTGGTCGGTTTGGTGCTTGTAACAATTTGAGACTCAAGTGTTTGAATCAACTAGATCAATCTTAAAAAGATGGCAGTTTGTAATCAGTAAGAGAAAGAAGTCGAGGGTGGTAGACATCAGACAAAATGAGCACGGCCTTACCAGTAATATCATTCCTCATAAGCTCAAATTTGTCAGTGAAAGAGATGTAAAGCAGAACACCTGTGTGGGCGGAGTTGTTTTTGTGGAGCTTATCCATGGTGTTGAATATGAATTTGTGGTTGTGTCTGTTGTTAGAGATCAGATTCAAGTAATAATTAGATTAAGCTTGCCAGAGGGAACATTTGTTTTTTAAGTAGTGATTCATTGCAGGTCTGGCAGGATACTTATACTGATGTTATATTGCACCATTTTTGTCCAAATTTCTGCATAATTGTTTGAGTACCTGAGTAGATTGAATGAACCATTGGGTAGAAGTGAAGTGTTTTCTAATCTGGAGAAGGGCTGTGAGGTTGATAGCCCCCTATTGAGGTGCTATTTAATTTATTTGTTAAAGTAACCAGAGAGCTGGTGTAATTATTCAGTTTTGTGATAGCACTGGGATTGGAGTTCTAGATCTGCTCCAGCTGATTTATTAATAATGTGGCACCTTCCGAGAGGGCAGCAATGTGGAGAAATGGACATTAAATTGAATTAGAGAGCGATCTGATAATGATGGAGCGGAGGAGGAGACCAAAAGATCATTGACAGAAAGAACACAGTAAAAGTAGATCGATGGTGTGCGGGTTCGATGACGGCCTCTGAGTAAAACCAAATGTAGTATCAACAATTGTTGTGAAGGCTCGGTGGGAAAAAAGATGGGACATTTGTATTAGGCAAACTTTAAGAAAAGGAATGTTAAAAGCATCTTAAATGATGAGCAGCAGTGCAATGCAATGGTAGAAGCAGAGAAAAATGGATTTGGAGGTGGTTGACAGGGCTGCAAGTGACAGAGGTGGGGCAACACCTTGTAGGAAGCCAGGCAGCTCTTAGGTGGCACGATGATCTGCTGACACAACCAGCTGACTTTGGTGATGAGATACCACTAGCTGGGGGTGACACAACAGCGTGTCAGCTCACTGGCCAACGCTCCAGTGTTGGGTGCATTGGCGGTATCGTCGGTGGACAGCGGTGATGGATGACGGGGATGAATGGCCGGGTGTTCGCCACCTACTGCTTAGGAATCTTTGCCTGAGAGAGACAGGTGGCGTCAGGCTTTCCTGTGGTTCAAAGCAATTCTCTGAGATCGGATTCTCAGGCAGAGATGAGGAAATGACACACGTTTAAATCTGCCTGCTTCACTTCAGCAACACAAGAGTCTAATGTTTATCCCTTGTAACAATGACATCCATTTCATTTCTTTCCTTGAGCGGTAATGCGTATAATATGTGCTCAAATTTGAATAAAAAGGCCAATAATGAAATTCACTGTGGCTGGCAAAATTCTGCCTCTCGGCTAAAATACAATACTTTAAAGTAAGAGGCAGAACCTCCTACATGATGAAGCTATATTAAAGTTTTGATTGCTTAGCTAAAGATGCAGCAGGTGTTTTGTTCATTGAATAAGGCACTTGGGCCCAATCAAAGAATTTTCACAGACCTAAGACTCAGTAAATCACCAAGAAATAGAAAGTGTAGACCTAGACTGGGTTTGTATGTGGGAGAAAGCAGCTTGACACATCTGGGAAAAAAGACATCACCCAGTCTATGTGTGAGTGGATGTTTTGACCTTGACAATAGAAACAGTATTGTCTTCAGTTACAAGCGCTGTAATATTAGTTTATTATGGCAAAAATGTCTAAGTGGTGTAACCATAAATACTTGGTACCACCTAATTGAGCTTATTTAAAAATGCTACATTCTCAACAAAACACTGTCAGCTAGTTTGGCATCATCTTACATTATAACTTTTTATATTAAATACATGTCATGGAATACAATTGTTCTGAATATAAAATTTAATCTTGGGAATCATGTAAATCAAGAACCATTTCAATTTTTTTCCTTATTGTGGTTGAAGTCTCATTTATTCCTTTTTCCCTCGTCCTTTGCGTGCGAAGGCCTAAGCCACTCTAGCTTCTGTTTCACTGTGACTTAAGGCACTGAAAAAAAAAAAAAAGGTTTCCGTGGTTTGAAAAGTAAAAGTGAAAACAAAAAAAAAAGAAAAATGCAAATTTTAATTTTACCACAGTCTCATCAGGAAGTGGTTCAAACCTTCTGGTTAAAAACTTCTGAGTAGAGGAATGTGTTTTATCAATGCTGCTTTTGACTCATCACGCCTATCTAGTTGACACACAGGTGCAGCATGCTAATTTATTCTATATATTACTAAAATTACACCAGTGCTACTTTACAACTCAGCTGTATTGTTCCACGTTCTCTCTGCTGTAAAACGAGCTGAGATGTATTCATTTAAGTTCAAAGCTTCACTTAAGGCATCAATATAAAACATTTTAGAAAGGACTTATGTTAGCAGGGTTTCCACACTTGTCAAAAGATTTCAAAATGAATGATCTAAATGTCACGTTTTTTCTAATAAAGATGTTATGTTTTATCCTTTTCAGTATTCTTGTCTTTGTGCTGCATATAGACGTTCAGATCAATCCAGAGCAGGTTTAGTCACACAACATGCATCCTGTCTGCTGTACTAAACACAGCTGGATTTCATATCTGCAAACATATAATTTACTGGTTTTCCCTTTCATATTTTCCCCATTTATAGTTAGAAAACGACTTTGTTCAATCACAACTTGGATGAGTTTTGACATCTTTGTTTTCAAAGTAGTTTGTCTTTTAAACAAGCTGGTTTTCAAGTCGCCTTTTTTTCCCGCAGTAACAAAGGTCATAAATAGTGTGAAGTTTGGCTTGCCAACACTTCACATACCATGTTTTTTTCCCTTATTTTTAACAATCAAAAGTGTGCTACTCTTTATTCATTGTATTTAATGTCTCCCTTCGCCGCATTGCTTTAAATCATTGTTGCTTTAGTACCGACCTAAATCACTGCTGACATCAATTATAACTTCGTGGAGTCATTCAATAGTGTTTGATGTGGGCTCTCTGTAATTGGCCAGAGTGAAGACGGAGCAGACCAGGACAGTCCAGAGGAGGGGACGCCAGCAAGTCCCCGCAACAAGCGCAGAGTGGGCCGTCCCGGCAGGAAACGCAAACAGCTGCTTCCTGTGAGTACAATAATTATAGGCTGTCGTCAGCCTGTTATACCGCAGCCGAGTGATTGATTATCTGTTCACCTATGCAGTATATTTTACTCCTGTCTTAACGCGAGAGCTTCTGTTGTGTGTGCATGTACTTCGCTTGACATTTATGCATTCACACCTGCAGAACTGCTGAGCGTCAGCCACAGTCAGCTCAGTCATTTTCTAAAGAGCACAAGCAGCATGCGGAAATCTGGAGGCACACTTACTGTTTTTTAGTCAAGGGGGACCTATTATGTTCATTTCCAGCTCTATATTTTCATTATGGGACTTAACCAGATTAGCTTTGTATACTTTACACAAAAAAAAATCTGATTTACTTTATGCTGGGCCACTAAATTCAGCCTCATTCTCTTAATAGACTTAATCTCAGCTCCTGTGTCTTACTTTCTGTTCCTCTCGAAGAGCCCATTCTGTTCTGTTTTAGTTTCAGGAATCCTAGTGAGGAGCAGCTCTGTCAACGTTGCGTTACTGCTGACGCACAGACATTTCCTGCATTACTACTTCACATTAAAAGCTTTTAATTGACTAAATAATGGGAGGCTTTTATTGCAAAGAATTTATAGGAAATTAACTCACAGTATCAGCAGAGCTTCTTTGGAGGTGCTAAAAAGCAAGCGACAAAACAAGATAGGGAGATATTTGTAGCTATTTGTTCAGTGGATCAGTTAGAAGTAAAGCAGGGAGGAGATGTACAAGCAGAAACTGCCACAGAGCTCTAGAAAAGCTGCTAAATTATTTTAACTTTGCTGCGCTGTGTAATAGAAAAACACTTGAAATGTGCCAACTTGACTTATGTCATGGCTCAGCATGACTACTCCCAAAACAATGCCATAATGAAAAATGGCACACTGTGGCTGAAAGTAGAAAAAAAATAAACGTCGGAAACTGAGCGTTCAGAGCAGTCTGAAGCCGGTGTTTTTTCAGCTCACAGGGATTACTTCTGCATATTTTTACCTCATTTGACACTCGTTCCATGTTTAATACGAACATCCAACATTGTCACATTATATATAGATGACTGGAAATAAGGATAAAACATAATCGGTCCCCTGTCAGTGTCACTGAGTGTGTGTGACAGATAATGAGACACAGCACTTGCTTTTCTCACAGCAGCTTGTGTCGGTTGCTTTTCTTCTGCTTGTATGTGATATCTTTAGATATATATATATATATATATATTTCTACCAGTGTGTCTAAAAATATGGAAATTCCTCTTCACATTGTACAAGTCTAACCAGTCAATGCTTTCTCCTATACTCTCCATTTCCACATCATGTTTAACTGTCATCATTCTCACTTGCTTGTAAGTCTCCATCCCTCACATTTTCCACCACCTACTTGCTGTTACCACTCTGTTTAAAGTTAAAATTAAAGGAAAACTAAGGTTAAATGACAGTCATATTATAAAAAAAAACTCTGACCAATGACAACAAACACAGACAGTCCATTATGTACAAAGCAAACACAACAGGTTAGTCTTTTTTTAAAATTTATTTTAATTTGGACCAGTAAGGAAGGGTGGACACCGAAATGTTTAACGGTATTGGTCTTAATCACAGAGTCACCAAGGACGCCCAAGTGAACTGTAAAATTAGAAAGCGAAACCGGCTGTTGACCCTAGCGCTTCCTGTTTCAACTTTAACCTACAGCACCTTTTTGCGAGACGTAACACGGCCTCTGGCTTTAGTTCCAAATATGAAATCAAAATCTGGCCTATGATTTTCTGGCCTCCTATGTTTGCTGACCCCACATTGTTGCTTAATGATGTGACCACACTCCAGATATATTTATTTTTTGGTCAGTAAAATGCAACAAAAATAAAAACTTTTACTTAATAAAAACACACACACACACACACACACACACACACACACACACACACACACACACACACACTAATTTTTTTTTAATTGGTTTTACCACTTATGTTTGAGCCACAAATCCTCTATGTCTGATTTTGAAATGATCAGTTAAGATAGGTTTCATAGCGATGAAGATGAAGGTCACCACTGGGCATAAGTCCATTATTTATTCATCACACTCAAATGTCAGTCTTTTACAAACGCTAAAAAAAACCAAAAAAAAAACAACATAGCAAAAGAATAAACCCTACTAGATCTAATTTAGAGGTCAACAACATATGACACATAGCTCATGCAGCTTTAGTTCTTCATTACGTTATCTGCTGTAGTCAGAGCTTTAGTTAACAACTGCTCAACACTGATTTTAGTACATTCTAAACAGTGAGGGGTGGAGGGTGAAATCTATTCTTACACATGTGCTCACTCTGGATGTTTTTGCCTTTTTTAATATGCATGTTGATGAGAAAATGTGAGTAAAATGTTCTCATTGTTCACATTTTCAGCTGTGGTTTTTGGTACTTTTAGTGAGTCCTTATGCTTTTTACACAAGATGAAGCAGTTTTTTTTTTCTTTCTCAGATGTATGGTTGACTCAGGGGTGGTTTTAACTGGAAACCTTCCAATCACCTTGAGGCGTGCGGTAATAAGCTGCGAATGCCGTTTGCAGCGCCGTATTATTACTCTAATGACTCCGCACAGTATATATCTTTTAACCCTAACTGAGTTCAGTTGTTCGGCAGCTCTTCTTCTCCATATTTCCCTTTCCCATTCATCTTCTTATCATGTGTCTGCGTGTGTGTTCCTTTGTGTTGGCTGAACTCGGCGGCAGAATCAGCAAGTCAATATAGCTGATCAAACAACCCCAAACAGAAAGGAGTAGTGAGTGAACCACTGCGAGAGTTGTGTACTGTGCGAGTGTGCGCATTCATGTGTGCAGGAGAGCAGGTCTGATCACGCTTTGATGTCTGAGCTCTGACAAGGTGGGCAGGATTAATGTGAGCCCTGTCATATATACACACACACACACACACACACACACACACACACACACACACACACACACACACATACACACACACACACACACACACACACACAGGTCTGCAGATAAAGCACTCAACAAAAGGTATGCATGTTAGCGCAGTTTGTCCTACAGTAGTGCAACAGTAGCAATACTAAAAGCAGCAGTGTTAGCCAGGTACTGATAATGATAGCAGCAGTAGTTTTAAAATTAGCAGTATTTATAATAGTAGTCATAGTTGCAGTTGTTTTTGTAGATGATATAACAGTGGTCAGTAGTCATATAATAGCAGTAGCAATATAATCAGTTATATATTAGTTGTAGTGAAATATTAAGAGTTGGGAGTTGTAATGTAATAGCAATAGCAAAATAAGTAGCTGTAATGTAATATTGAGAATAATAAATAATAATAACAGACGTAGTAAAAGTTGCAGTATCGTAGACAATGAGTGTAGTGGTAATGATAGTAGTAATAGTGGTAGTGCAAGCAGAAGTAGTAGTTTTAATAGCAGAGTTGAAGTAATCGAATTAGTAGTAAAAGTGGCAATATGTGTAATAGTAGTATAGTGGCGGTAGCAGCAGTAGTTAACAGTATAATAGTAGCAGCAGTAGTTTGAGCAGTAGAAAGTTGAAGGAGAAGTAGTGTTAAAAGTTAAAGTAATGACAGCAGTAGTAGTAGCAATAAAGCAATAGAAGTGGTAATAAAAGTAGTATTATACATAGCAGTGGTTGTAGTATTGGTAACAGTATAATAAATCTAGTAGTAGCAGAGATAAAAGTAGTTGTAAATAGACTAAATTAAATGTATAGAACATATATATGTTTAATATGAATGTAAATATTTGTAAATGTAATTGTAAAACTACTCATAGTAGAATAGTAGTGATTTTAGTGTGTGTATAAAATGTTTGAAACGATCATATTTTTGCTGAGGAAGGCCTGAACATAATGCATAATATTACCACAGGGCTATTATCAATCTATCCTACACAGCTATGCTCTGTCAGTATCAACACAAATAGAGCAGAAAGGTCAGCCCGCTAACTGATCTGCTGTCGTTTGTGTTGCCTTTTTTTTTTTTCTTTTACAAGACGTCAGCCTAATATCTGGAGACTTCAGCGAGCTCTACGAACCGAACATCTGGAAACTGTTTGGTCGTCTCGTAGCGCTTGAGCTCTCGTAACCAGCGACGATACTTGGTCAACTAACTCAAACTGAGAGCGCACATCAGCATGCAGAGTCACTTTCAGTCTGTCTTTCCTGTAGATGTGACTGTTAAATTCCCAGCGACATTGCCAGACATTGTGTTTGACTAATCACATCAAACGTTTACGAGACAATTGTGACTCAAAACAATCGGTGTAGCAGCCAGCATCTGCATTAGTTTTGACTAGAAACTACCTTATTGTGTATATTGCAATACGCTTATTTTACTGCAATTTAAGACATTTAGCTTGTAGTAACAAAAGTGTTATCACATGTAGATGCTGTAGAGCATACTTATAATAGAAGCCTCTTGCCAGTGAACAGTGTGTTACCTATTAACTTTCTGGCTATGTCTGTTTCACACATACTTACGCATGCACACATACATACGTTTGCGTTTCCATCACTGATTTGCATTAATTTCCTGTCATCCTTACCTAAACTATAACGACCACATGAATACCCCTAACGTTAATACAACCCTAAACTAACCTACTCTTTAAACCATGTCTTAACCCTTAAAATTAATGATTTACATAAAAGAGGCCTTTTGTCTTAATAAGGGAGACCAGACCCTACGATATGGCTGTGTGTAAACAGATGTACGTCCCATGACATGAGGAATACCTTGACTACACACACACACACACACACACACACACACACACACACAAATATGCATACATACTGTAGCGTGGAGTGTATCCAGGAACAGAGCTATTGTGTGGGGCTCTGGGTGGAGCTGTCAATGACACTAACTACAGGGAGCAGAGAGGGAGGGAGGGTCTCCTTCACCTTCGCTCCTCCACTCACTCTTCACCTCTGTCATACACACACAAAACAGACACGTACACGCACACACACACTTCCTGCCTTTACACGCATTATTAATGGTGATTGTTACATGGATAAGTAGATCAGTTTCATGGTCCTTAACTATTTCAAACCTCCAGTTTTTCCCCCTCCTCCTTCTACAGTCATTGTTTTTTATTTTTCTGGCCGCTGTCAGATTTTTCTTCTCGTCGCTCTCAACGCTATAAGTTAGGAGGTGTTGGTCTCTTCCTCTTTCCTCCCTCCTTTTCCCCCCAGATTCTCTCTCTCTCTCTCTCTCTCTCTCTCTCTCTCTCTCTCTCTCTCTCTCTCTCTCTCTCTTTTGCCACAGAAGCCATGTGTGGAGCAGGTGGTGGGTTTTTCTTAATGCATGTGTGTTACGCTTGTGGCTTCTGCTATCACACTTCAGCGTAGTTTAAAGTACAGAAGGACTTAAGAGATATTTTCCAACATTTATGTATTAACTTTATAGAGAACTGTAGGAGAAAAAGATTACGCTAATAACTAAAAATCCATCCTTAGTACAGAGCTTTTCTTCAGCAGTGTGTAATGTGGCTTGGTTCATATGGTTAGATGAAAAATGATCTAATGTTTATTCAGTATTTAAATTTTTTAACAACATTGTTTTCCAGGCCTTTGCAGGCCAAATGTATTTGCTTAACAGAGAAGACAAGTCCATGAGCAATCGGGGGGCTAATGGTCGTGGCTAGTTGAGACACGTCTCAACTTCAACTTCGTTCAGGACAGAGAGGGGTAACGTCTGTAGACAGCGCAGATGACAAGCAGAGATTAGATTAGTTGAAAAAATGACCTTTGGGGCAAATGATGGAAGTTTGTAGTTCTTGTAGTTTTTTCTTTTTTTTCTGAGAAGACAATGAAAATGTTTGACTTTCGAAATTTCCCTTAGAGACTATAGTGGACGCAGAGATGTCTGAAAATATATGGAAAACCAACCATAGAAAACGCTTCACTTTTTTTTTTGAAATACAGATGAAAGAAGCGCTAAATGAGAGATCGCACTGAGTTATGGAAGCTAGTGGAACAGACGCTCACTCTCATGACTTCATCATCACCTCACAGCCACATGCGTGTGCTAAACAAACAAACAAACAAACAAAAAAACAACTATGAACATGAATCCACAGACCACTTTTTAAACATCTGATCTACTTTGGTGAGGCTAAATTGTAGTTATTGAAACTTGAACTTATATAAAGCATGTCTTGATAACCAGAGTTTCTATTTTCTTCTTGTATGCAGCTCAGTCTGGGCTCCTTTGGGGTTTCCGTTTCTGCGCCAAAACCACAAAGGTCATAGAGACATTGTGGAAATACTGCGGTTGTGTTCGAAGTAGAAAAAGTGTCATTCCTTGCAGCTGGTAGATAAAGAATAACTTTTTGGGGACTATAAGTCAAATCGCTTTCATCTTACAACTAACGCTGCGACTAATAGGGTTTCAGTTGAGGTCCTGTATTAATTAATTCAAAATCCTCCTGTGCAAACTGCACTGATTAAACCAGCTAGTTACAAATTATTAAAACTCGGATTACTGCAGCCACTGTGAAAATTTAAATCAAAAATTTACCTTGATCTGGTTTGCAGAAAACATAATGATGTCCTTGGTTTTTTTGGTTTCTGTACTTGCTCCTTTTTTTTTTTTTTTTTAACAAAATGGCTTTTGTAAATTGAAAGTCTGAATGTGTCAGCAGAGATTAATATCTTTGCATTTCAGGCTCTATTTATGGGAACGCTTCCAGACCCAAATGGGACTCTTAATTAGTGATTTAATTTAAGGCAGGTGTGCTGAATAGCTGTCAACAGCGCTGGCAAGTGAAACTCTACAGTTTGTTGCCTGCCGCAGCTCACTAATTACAGTGATTAAGACCATTTTCACTATAATAAATCAAAAATATTAGCTAAAAACAAGGAATATATATGTTTTTCTGCCTGATCAGTTATCAGTGGATATACAGTTTGAAGGGGGGTGATTAATTTCCTAAATGGTTTGGCTCATGGCTGATGGGTTGAAATTCTGGCATGTCAGAAACTTTGGTTTGCTCTCTTTGTAAGAAGCTAATTTCCTTCCAAAACTAATAAACACACAAGCCATGTTTTACAAAATGCCCTATCATTTGCTAACAAACACAGTGTGGTTTTGTTTCATAGTTGTGCATTTAAATAGACTCGTAGCACCACCTGCTATTGGCACAATCATGGTGGAAAGATCGTGTCAAAGGTCATA
>JANJYP010128726.1:0-10396 GCA_024605115.1 Rastrelliger brachysoma | reverse complement strand
AAAGCATAATAAGGAAAGCAGAGCAGCTTGTGCACTGAAATTAAGAAGTACCTCAACACAATCTATTTTATTTGCGATGTTGGTTGGAAAATGAAACCTGAAAGCATTGCCTATCAAAGACCTTTCAAAGTACAGAATTCGAATTCAAGACTACATTTTGTACAAGATGTGTAATTTATGGGTCTAATTTATGGTTTTAAAAGTGTGCACATAAAAATGAACATTACCTCAATTTCCATGCTCTTATTTGATTAATGAAAATAGGACAAAAAATTGTGATATAAGTGTAATTGAATTTTAGGCACACGTGATACATAAAATCAGTCTGTGGGAGAGTGTCTTAATCGAGGCAGACACTGTAAACCCAATTTGAACCCTGACTAAATTTAGACACAGGATGTATTTCTGCCAGATTGATGATGTTGGCTAAAACTGTTGACCTGACCAAAACTGCTGTAATATAAAACTGAACTGAGCTGAGAACAGATAGTTCATATTGTCTACATCTTTCAGCCTTCTGTGTCTCCATAAATTTGTTACTTGTTTTTTTCTTCACAATAGAATATCACAAATTAATGTGTCACAGTTGCCTGTTTGAATACATTTTATTGGAACTTTATTACATTTTCTGAAATGTAGCCTTAACATATTCTTAGTGTATCCAATCCTGTTTATAACTGAATTGACAGTTGATTTCACTATCCCCCACACCTTTAACTGAGCAGTTTCAATGCCTCTAAATAAAACCTCAAAGAAATTCACTTGTTAAATCTGAAAATTGTGTTAAGCTGCAATCATTTGCTTAAGGTCAGACTTTCAGATGGTATAACACTGCATTGACAATTATCCAAATAGCAGTTATCTGGTAAACAGTAGAAATACACTGTTCATGTTATATTACATAATAATCTACCATGCATGGGTGTATTCAGTTGGCCTCTGTTTCACCTTTCCAAAAGACATCATGTTGCATTGCCACATAAGCTGAGACAGGTTCAACTTTTTGCCTATGGGTTTTGTTTTGTTTTGTTTTGCCAGAGTCCTCTGTGCCAGCACCTGTTCTGTGCATCATGGCTTGATCATGAGATGCATCAATTTATTGCAATGATACTATCAACAAATTAAAAATCCAACAAGTCTACGCTAAATTAAAAAAAAATACAATACAGTCCTTGTTTAGGGTCAGTCTTAGAATCTGTTTCTGTTTCTTCTTTACTTGGCTAAATTCTATGTAAGGTGACGTTTTATGAGGAAATGACGTATGACAGGTGCAGAATGTTTGGTAACACCCATGTATATAAAGGACGATGCTGTTTAGACTCAGTGCACCTTTTCACTCATAGTATGTATTGTGTGTTAAAACTTGCCTGTCTGCAGATGTATTTGAATAAGACGATTTCTCTACCTTTGTTGTTGAGTCCTCTCTTTATAGGAAAATCCCATGACAATCTGTGGTGTCAGAAGTAGGGTCTTCTTGGAGTGAGAATGACAGATCACTGCTAAATAGAATAGTGCACACCTAAAAATCTCCCTACTAAACAAGGATAGAGATGTGGGATCCCAAAAAGGCCTCAGACTGAGTCAACTCACAGCAGGAAAATCTCAGCAGAAACGAATAAGAAGTCTCAAGAGAGATATATCTGACGTTGTATCAATGGTGGGACTTCTAATAACGCCTTGCATCAGTCATCATTTCAGTTCAGTCGTGATGTCAATTTAAAGGCAAGGACTGAGTTAAAAGTAACAGGGGACAAAAGTAACACTTCAAGTCTAATGCCTAGGACACAATACCTGCATGAGAAATGTGTTCGCGTCAGAGAACCTTGTTTTTCATTTCAGCGCCCATGTTAACAGGTTACAGCAGCCACACAGCCCACGTTAGCTATGCACGGCTGAAGCGGTGTATAAGAACATTTGTTTCTTTATAATTCTTGTCAGTTTCCCTCCTGACTGTTAGGTTGGAGGTTTGTTTGTCAGAGTGTGAGGAACTGTTGAGGATGTCTTATGGAGGGATTTCCTTCACTCATAGTGGTGACAATGGGGGTTTAACTGGCGGAATAATCAATACAATCAATTGAAAAAAAACATTTCCTGTTTTTTGTATATTGTTCATTTATTTTCACATTTGAGTGGAGTGGAAGCAGACTGTGTGTCCTAGATGAGAGTTGGCACATACAGCAAATAACACTTAATAGAACCATAAAATATCACATGAACACATTATACTGTTGCAGAGATTTACCCAAAAATCTGTCTTTGATCACAGTAAGCAAATTCATTCAAGGGTTTATTGTTTTGAATGACAAGATGTGTTTATTGTTTCATGTGTCATAGCTATGATAATTTGACAGATTATTTAGTAACTTTAGTAGGCCACTTATTGCCATTGCTTTCAGTATAAGTTCAATATTTGTTTGTCCAGTGAAAATGACATCTTATCAATTGCAAGGGCTCTGTTAGACATTTTGAATAAAAACAAAAATTGATACTGTTGTATTAATTTTGAGCCGCCTCTTTTGCCCAGACTGATGGGGTTGATTGTAACAATGCTTAACTTCCTTGAAAGTCAAATTATACTGAAATCATTTCACATTTGTAGAAACTAGCACCTGGTATTAATAGGACACATGAGATGTTGAACGTTGGTTTCTGTGTGTAACATTATCTTTTGAAATGATAAATTCTAAATATGAAAAGTGTTACTTTCCACGCAGCTCTCTCCTACTCGAGGTCTTTTATGCATAGGATATTTGCAAGATTATAGTATCCTTCAAATGTTTCTTATAATAAACATTTTTGTTTGTAGCAAAATGAAACAAACACTTGGGACAGAAAAGATGGAAGTGTTGAGATTTGTGTGGTTTCAAGCTGTAATCAACTTTCTAGATCACATTTAAACACACTGACATTTCTTTCAAAATGACAAAAAAATTTCCAGAAGAGTAAAACTTGTTTGAAATAATTGTTTTTAATCAATTAGTGTAATTCAACCAGCTTTTAACTGTCTTTCACCACTCTCTTGGCATAGTGTTTTGATAGTCCATCGCAAAGACATATTTCCGAGTGATCTCGTTAAGCTGCAATATGGTGCAAAGACACTAATTTGACAACAACAGAATGTGGCGCTCACATAAACACAGACCAATTTCATGTTGTGTTTATACAACTGCAAACATACACACATAAACATTCTGGCACAGCCTGATGGGCTTTGCAAGATTTTTATATTCTTCCCTTGACGTGGGTTGCACTCTCACGTCACTTCTTTTTTTTTCTTTCAATGGTGCAGCTCCCCGCTCTCAGTCTCTCTCTGTGGCATCAGTCAATGAGCTGGAAGAAGGAAGAAACTAGAAGAGGCTGCTGGAGCGCCATCTCACTTCTACCCCCTACTCCACCCCACCTCTCTTTCATTTGTATGTGTGTGTGCACTCACACAGTCACACAATAGTCTCTTAAGGCTTTTGGAGGATAGTGTATAAGAGTGTAAGGTGCTTACCTTACACTTGTCTCCCATGGTTGTCCTTCAACTCCCCACTTACCTCTCAGAAGAGCTCTCTGCTGCTGCGCTGCCCATGTCTCAGCCATTGTCCCTAATTAGGAATTCAGGACCCAAGCCCATTCAATTAATGTGCAGCTACAATGCACTATAGATTCACCCCACTCTTCACCCTTTCAACCCCTCCCTATAGCCCTAAAAAGCCCTTTCTGCAGCAGATGGGGAAATTTTTTAGTTAATTAAAATGACCAAAAGTAGTGCATGTGCGGCAAAAAAATTGACCCTGATAAAGATGATAAATCATTATTTCAAAAACATAATATACATGTCATTACTAAAGAGAAGAAAGTTACACAGTTACAACAAAATCATAGCCAAATATGCCTCTCCGCCTAAACTGCAGGAGGATAATGACTTTTTCACATGTCTCACACTGCATGATTATGACTTAATGAAGAAGTCTGATGTATGCAGTCACATTGTATTTGCATAAGGGCAACTGAAGCCATAATATGCTGGTAGCGCAAAAGCTTAAAGACAAATGGGCTTGTATCCATAATGTCACCAGTTTAAGTACCTGAACTGGTTGGGAAAATCTGGGCAGGGTGATGAGAGTGAGAAAGTATCTTTAACTACAGTGCCATCATCATTTCGCCTTCCAGCAAGGCACTTAACCCCCAGCTGCTCTGATGGAGCAGCTCAGTGGCCGACAGACTGTGGTGTACTTAGCAGCTCACTCTTGCCAGTTCCTACCAGGATAAATAAACCTTTCAGAAATTATGATCAGAGTTTTACTGAAGTCTATTTAGAAGGAAGCATCCACACTCCTAAAGTGTGTAACTCCAGACGAAGCTTCTTTTCTAGTACATAGCACTTCACAATGCAAAAGTACTTGAATCCCATGACTTATTTAACCCGTTACTTCACCTCACCCTGCTCTTCTTTGAAGCAAAGTCATTCCTCAAGTTGAATCATTTTTATTTATATGGGCTAAAACCACACAATTTCTGAGGCTTTACTATGTGAACCACATATTGTACAACATCTATCACTTGACACTTGATTTGGAAAAGTAAAAAAAGACTGAACAAAAGAAACCTTTTCACAGTGAAACAGAAAAGGCCTCAAGAAGAGCAACAGAGGAGGGCTCTATTCCAGGATGAAGATGCATTCATTCTATCAGAGCAGATAGAAATGGCAGTAGTAGAATTAGTAAATAACAATATGATTTAATAAATACAGCACGGAACATATAATCTGGAAAAAAAACTATATAGACCTGGTAGACACCGAGCAACATGAGCTTTTTTTGGAGTTGGGTTTGTTTCCATTCAATGAATGTAAGACACAATTTCACTCTTCTTCAGTTAGCTTTGTGTTTGTTGTTGGACAAGTAGTTTACAGCAGGTTTTCAGTGCTGTTGCAGGAAATAGCCACCTACTATTAGAAACAGGGTTGAAATGAGTGGCACAACCAGTAGCTACCACAACACAAAATGCTGGCTCCAACTGACTCCCATTAAAAACCTCAACTTAACCCTGCAAATACTGTAGAAATACTGCTATTTTTTAAACAAGTCACTATGGTCTCAGTTGCTAAATTAAGTAAATTGAATTAAGCTTACGTGAGCATTTGTCAAACATTAGTGTAACGCAAATTCAGCTGAGAAGAAATGTGGATAGCTCTTGAAGCTTGGTTTCAATTTAATTTTCACTTTGGACTAATTTTTGACAAATGCTCATGCAGAAATACAGCCTACATTGCGTGTATCACTTTAATAAGATCTGAAGACTTATAAATGCTTTCATATCTGCTGTGTTGGCGTTGATTGACATTGTCACTGGAGTTTGCTCACCTGCTCCTCTCCCTGGCTACAAGACTTGAACTGTGTCACTGTATAGTGCAATAAGTTTAATGTTTCTTTATTACAATACAGATCCTGTTAGTGCAATTGAGCTGAAATTACTAACCTCAGCTCATGTATGCACAGTTCAGTGTTCCCAGTAAGCTTGCATTCATTTAGGTCCAAGGTAGCAGGCCATATTTCCAGAGCATGAAAGGCAACTGCCTGCACTCCTTAATTCGAAGGTTCTGGCTCCAAATGGAAGAGACGGTCAGAGCATAAGCAGCAACTTCAAACAGTTTCAGTGTAAACCAATGGGTAATGTCACACCTCATTTGTCCACCTTTATATACAGTTTATGGATTGGAACAGAACACTTTGGCATTTTTCTTCACCGTTAATGTGAAATTAATAATTAGAGCAGCTTTAGGTAAATATGTATAAGTATATTAAAATGAAGAGTTACGAAAAGCATAAAGCTGTGCATCATGATTACCAGAAAAAACAAGTCATCTTAGATCTACTATAGTGTATAAACCAGCAATATAAATATAAATGACTTAACCATGCAAGCTCTATTCAGACATTCACATTAGCTAAAATCTCAAACCATACAATAGGTAAACACTAAAATCTGCAGCTACAGCCACTCTGAGTCTGCGTAGACACCTCCAACTGAGTATGATACTTATCTTTCTTCTGTGCCAAATGATTCAATTACTTACACTCACCCAGACAGGAAATTAGGGATTTTATGTGTGAAGTATTTTGCGGGGCTAGGAGGCGTGAACAGGCTTCTTAATGAAGCAAGCCAGCCTGAGTTCATAATGAAGATATCTGAGGAAGGAGAGAATTATTGCAACCTGACCTGTAGACCTTCAAAATACATACAAACACATGCACACTTCTTTCACTCCCTTACACACACACACACACACACACACACACACACACACACACACACACACACACACACACACACACACACACACACACACCTTCAATCTAAATACATTCTGCACATTCTTGCCTTTTGACTTGAAGCTTACAATTCATTCCACCATAGCGCAATACTATGTAGTCGCAAAATAGTGAAATCAAGCTACCCAAGTGTAGAAAAATAAGTACACAGAGAAAAATGTAATATTTTTTGATGCTGACATCAAGATTCAACTGTTGGTTGCTTTTAGCAAATCTGACAACATCTCCAAACTCAGCTGCACTTATCCTAATGAGACTGAGTGGATTGAAAAGGGTGAATACTGGGAAGCAGGGGCCCACTGGATCCGTACCTGTACATGCTTAGCGCACAATTACATCATGGTGGCCACCAAAGAAAATATAAAATTAGTCATTTTTATGCACATCATATACTGTAGGTGCATGGCTATTGGAAATCAGCACAAATGGAAAGAGGAATGCCAGCACACCAACTTTAAACCACAAATTAATTTAAACATCTCAAAATAATTAACAATTCAAAAAGTATGCATGGAAACCTAATCAAAGGCAGACTACACAACTTCTACAATAGTGGAAGTAAAGAGACATTGTGCAGACACTGCAGTTACAAATAAATGAACGTGTAGAAGATATTGTGGTGTCATGGCAGAAAAGTGAGCCTATATGCATACATCACCATGTCACAGCATGACTGAATCCTGTTGATCCTGTTGAATTCAAATTATGAATCCAACAGAGACTTCTGTTGCATTTACATATGTCTCTTTCTTTCACTTTTCACATTCTCCTAAAAGGGAAAAAAATATGTAAAGGTACAATCCTTAAATGTGTTTAAGATATGAGATGTGAGTTTTTTCTGGCCTGTGCTTCCTTTGTAACATTAGAGGAGTATTGCTAGAAAACATGTATTAGAGGTATAAAAGCAAAACTAAGTTAAGTTTAGGTTTAAAAAAAGATACTTTCTACATAATCAGCACCAAAAGACATTGCAAAATTCTCAACATGTATCATTATTGTGATGACTAATTATATTTTACATTTTCCAGTTTGGCTGAACAATATCACACCCAACTTTGAAAGTGGTCTCATTATATTGAAAATGAATATAAATGTCAAAATGTAAAAACCTTAATAATAGGATATGCTTCAATAAAACATAAAGCTAAGGCGTCAAAAGTATGCATTATGTTAGAACCAGTACTGAACATGAGTTATCCATGTATGTCATGCTTATTTTTGACTGTAAATATGGCCGAACATATAGACTAATGCTCACAGTCATTACAGCTGGTGTCATTTTTTGGAGCTTAACTAGTAGAGGGCAATAGCTTCATTTTAAGTGGAATATATTTATCCTTCACAAATGTCAAACTGTTGTTGTCACAGTACCGTTGCTACAACAGCGTTGGTGTGTGGCAAGCAATTGCCCCATGGGTATATCACACAAACACAAATGTACAGGCCTGGAAACAGGCACGCATGCCCACACACATACAAACACACCTGTAAACATATAGCATGCGCTGGTATGTCAGCAACTGTCTCCTCCTCTCATCACATACATACACATCTCCTCTTCCCCCTCTCCCGCCCCACCATCCAATTCCACACACAGAGCCTCCCCCGATGTTGTGGCCTGCCCGTGACAGTAATTGAGGGAAGCTGGCCGGAACAGTGTGAAGATGGGGGGAGGAAAAAGGGAAGGATAGGAGGAGAGAGAGATGAGAAGAGGAAGGGAGGGGGGAAACCATTCATCTGAGACCCATGGATGTGGAATGGCATATTACAGGTCTAATGTGTAATTAGATAGATAGGGAATAAGGTCAGTGTGCTCTGAGAGGAGGATTTCGCTGTCAGCACAGTGCCATCTAGTGGCAATGGGTTCCACAGGGTGCCTCTTTCCTCAAGTGGACAGTTGTAGAATGAGTGCAGATCAAATTAGGAGTTGACAATGATTCATGACACATTTTTTCACCATCTGTAAGTGGAGTTTGTGTTTGTTTCTCAGACTGTGTGTCGTGTGGCTCTCATGTGCAATGTCAGACAATGGGGTATGTGTTTGTTTTTGTCATGTGGCTGTTGGCCACAAAATCATTATCAAACTAAAACTTTGATGACTTTTCATTTTTACAAAGTGTGTCTTGGCAAATTGGTTTGGAGGCTAAAATAATAAAAAAAAGAATACATACAGCACATCAGGTGGTATTTGTGAATTTATGAGAATGACACACCTGTGAAGACAACAGGTTATTTTTTCTACCATCCATATTTTGATCCACATCAGGTCCATTTGTTGTTACATTTACACTCTCTTTTGTATTCCAGTTTTATTGAAAATATACCAGACCTGTTCTTGACAGTTTTGACTTTCTGCATAATTTCTCTGTAGGAAAGTGTTGTGATGTCGTTCTACGATTGTTAATTGCCTTTTTTCACCATTTTTATTGCAACACACTACTGTCAGCAGTACAATACTCTTGAAAATAATGCTCATGAGGATATGGTACAACAGCGCGTTATAACACTACTTTTATACATGCAGAGGGGGTTGTAAGTGATCAAGAAAAGGGACACCTGTAGGAATTGGTAGCACTAACATTCAAGGTTTGATAAATCTCAATTGCTGCAGAACAGCTTTTTGTTAACCCATTTCTTGTTCCCTGAAAAATGTCTTTTTGTATAATTCTAAAATTACATTAATTTTCAGCTTTGGCCAACTTTACCTTTTTTAACCTCTGGCAGTTCACACCACCACATACTTTGTGCCATTTCAAGCCATTCACTGGACTTGAACAGCATGAACTTGAATTTTTTAAAAACCTGGAAATATTTGCATGTTCTAGTTTTGATCAGTAGCATATGAACGTGATAATGTAACCATGCTATAGTTTGTGTTAATTGCAACATGCAATCTGAGAAAGAAAATCAACAAAAAATGAAACACATATGCATATTCACATCGACACATAGTATATATTCACGTGCCTGTATATGCTATACATCCATACAGATAGACAGGTAGATAGTCTAAATGTACAGTATGTCCATCTGCTTGCATTCATGCCTGTGTTTATATGTTTGCTATGGTAATGCTCAAGTCCCGAATGAGAGATCAAGGCCTCCCTTCCCTGCTTCCTGACAACAGGTGTTTGGTCCAGACCTCTTGGAGACAGTCAGTTCACATGACAGGAAGCTGTTAAAGGTGCTGAGCCAGTAGTAAACACCAGAAATTACCATCCTGGAGGCAGACAAATATTCCCTCTCTGCATTTACAAGCCTCGTGCAATACATGTTTGTGCTGCATAAAGTACCACAGATGTGTGTGGAAGTTGTTTCTTTAATTATTCACTTTCTTCAGTGTGTGTGTACCGAAATTTCAAATGAATCTGTAAAGAAGCGTCCTGAGGCGTAGGCCACATAGGCAGTTGCCTAAGGTGCCAAATGTGGGAGGGAGTGCTAAATGAGTGGGACGGATTGTTTTGTTTCTTACCAACAGGTGTGTGCTTGTAAACAGCTTTTGGAAATGTACACTTGCTCTCCCTTCATTACATTTTTATCTTTTTTTCCTTCCTTGTATGACTTGTATGTTTTTTCATCTGGTTTGATTTTCAATCAGCTACCAAACTTCATGTGCTACCTCAAACACTCACTGAATGTCATCTTATCCCTACACTTGTCTTATTGTCTGGAGGCCATTGAGGAATTTGCCTTGGCTGTTGAAAAGTAATGTCATTTCTCGAAGCTGTGTCTGCATTGTTAACATTTTTTATTTTTATTTGAGCTGTATAAGTTGTGAATCATTCTTATTTTATTAAGTTACTTTATCAAAACTATATTAACCCTAAAAACGCTAAATTACTGCTGAAATTAAGACTGGACTGCTGGTTACTGTGTTGTCCAAAACACTGCCAAATCAACTGCTCAGCATATTAACATNGTGTGTGTGTGTGTGTGTGTGTGTGTGTGTGTGTGTGTGTGTGTGTGTGTGTGTGTGTGTGTGTGTGTGTGTCCACGCTGGCATACTCCTCTATCGTTCTATTACATGGGCCAGTGACTGCGCCATCTCTCCAGTTTCACCCCTCTGCTCTCCCAGA
>JANJYP010128678.1:0-14604 GCA_024605115.1 Rastrelliger brachysoma | reverse complement strand
TGCACACACAGTTAACATTACTTCCAAGTATGAAGATGGACATCTATGTGAATGATTGCACACACTGTCTGTTATTGTTTATAGAGTTACACGCACAAAAGCATGTTTCCAGGCTTAACAGAGCGTTGGTGGCATAAGTAAGAGCCCATGTGAAAAAAAGGAGGGGGAAAAAAAACAGTCCCTACACTCAACCCCCACACACACACACCTTGCTCCACTGCTCTGCTGGAGAAAAAAGGGGAATAAAATAGAGTGACCCTGCCACTAGCAGCTCTCTTTTTTTCCCCCACTGCTCTCTTCTTCCTCCCCCTTGCCGTGTGAAATCAAATTTCCATGTGGCTCCCGTATCTGTTGCACAGCAAGGTGATTTATCAGGGATGCAAAGAGCATGCAGAAACAATCTTTATTACATCCATTTCCTGCTTGTCAGCCGGGATCATGTTGGCTGTTCATTAAAGGCACGGCGCAGGTGAGGAGAATGCATCCCGATGCCTTGATAGATTGTCTGCTCCCCTGTGGTGACAGCAGCTGGATGGATTGAACAGCGGGGGGTGAGGAGGGAGAGAAAAAAAGCGCTGACTCTGTCGCTCCCCCTGTCAGACACACTTTTACATAGCCGGCCAGTGTCATTTCTACCAAGCAGCCTCACACACATACACAAGCAGACTTCTGACACTCTTTGGACTTAAGCCAAGAGCCTGCCTTAATGCACGAATATATAAACGCATTGAGCATACAAACACAAGTAGCTATATACATATAGAGATATATACATTATAAAGATGTGGTTTCTCTTATTATACAGTTAACCAAATAGAAATTAAAATATATTACAATAAAAAAAAAAAATCACAAAATTAAGTGTTAAAGCCAGTAAACAGGACTTCCAGGACTAGTTAAATGCAGTGTCGTAAAATATAAACAGGATAATTACAGCTGAGTTCTGTCATTACAAAATACATTTGTTTAATAACTAAAAATTATACTCCGAGGTACTTTTGTGTTGCTTAGCGACCACTTTGTTTGGCTACTTTTCAAGGACTTTGTGGCTTGGTGAAAGATAGTCATGTAATTGCTCTTATTATTCTGTGCTAAGGAGTACTTCAACAACTGTGTGTCCAGTGGCTTGAGGTTCTTTTTTTGTTTTCTTTTTCTTATTTAAATGCTCAGCTATTAGAGAAATGATAGCTCGTGTTGTTTATGTGCATCTGAGAAAACAGTGTGCACTTATATGCTAAGTGGAAGAGGAGACCAAGTATGTTTTGGTGCTGTATGTGGTCAAGTTAACACAACTGGGCTTGCAGATCACAGTTGGTTCCAATTTTATCAATTCAAAGCAAAAGCAACTATTTCTGTAAAGCATTTGGATCAATTCTTTTGGCAGCAGTGGAGCGTTTTTTGCTTGTTTATAAAATCAATAAGTTACACAACACCACCAGATGTTGTGAAATCGCTGTAAAATATGATGAGTAGGTTTTCTGAATGACTAACACTGCAGATACTGAAAGGATGGATGTTGCTGTTAAAGTCTTCAGATGACAGTTTCCACAGTAAAGAGCTGCAACGATTAGTCGACCAATTTTTCCTCCTAGCTATTACAATGTGACGCTTTTATTTGTCATATATACAGCATGATAGTAAAGTGAATATTTTTGGTTTGTGGACAGTTGGTTGGTGAATTTTATGGACAAAATGAGTGAGAAAATAAGAATAATCAACAATTAAAATAATTTATAGTTACAGGTCTAGTATAAGCCAAGTATGACGACACCATAGATAAAACGCCCTAACTACAAAAAACAAAAAAAAAAAACTATTAAAAATAGACAGTAAAGTATAAAAATTCATTATCTAAATTGACTTTTTTCTTTTGGGCTGACACACAGCATGAGCAGACAGTAGAGTAAATGCTTTTCATACTGTACGGACACACTTCATTAAGTCAATCAGCTGGGGCTGTACACCAAAGCTGTACCTCTTAAAGCAGCTACGTAAGCCTTCATAATCAGCCATAAAATGTTTTATCACACCTCCTACATCAACAGATAAATACGACGACATAAATAGAGCTTTGCCACTATATGGGGTTCGCATTCTTCCCTTAGTGGACTGCTTTTAAAAAAGGGTGCAACTATAAACTCCCACCATCTTCAACTAACTTATGACAGCAGGAAAAAAAAAGGAGAAGAAGAAACGGTGAGACGTCTGTCTGCTGCAGGGTGTAGTAAAGAGAGGCAGAGAGAAGATACGATTTCTCAAATTGATGTCTCTCTTTCCCTCCATACATCCATCCTTTTTACTCCACTACCAAGTCAAATTTTAGTCCTGTTTCTCTCTGTGTGCTGACGACATGTAATAACAGAGGTAAAAGATTTTTTTTTTTTTAAGAGCCAGTTGATGTGAGAGTGCATTTTGTGCCATCAGGCTAGAAGGGATGGAGGTCACTGTTGATAACAGGGTGACATGGACACAGTGGGGTTGTCGCGGCAGAGGAAGGATGAGGGGTAGATGCCATTTCACCGATTAATCTATATCTTTAACCCGCATGCTGCTCATAATCAGCAGAAAACAGACTCTTTATGTTGATGTGCACCGCTGCGATGCTTTGGTTTGCTTTAGCTGTGTTTTCTAGGGACACGCTGTAAGTCCAGTCCATTAAGTGTAGCCATAAAAGAAAGCTAATGCAAATATAAGAGAACAGTCTGACACAGTGGAGTCATGAGCAAACCCACACACGGGCACACAAATTGAAGGTGGCACAGTGAATGTGATTCAACGCTAGCAGAGCACAGGCCTCAGATGCCAATTACATTACATCTAAAACAGAGGGATTGAATTGAAGGATGTGGATAGAGGAGGAGGAGGAGGAGGAGTAGGTGGTGGTGGAGGCGCTTTCACTCAAAAAGAAAAATAATTTATTTCATTGTGATATTAAAATCAATAGGTATCGACTGAAAGGTGGCTAAAGGTGAGCGTGTATATGATCCTTCAGCTGTGAGAGGCAGACTGTCCGAGAAGGGAGGGAGGGAGAGAAATTTAAAAAAAAAAAAAAAAGAGAGAGAGAGAGAATGAAGGGTGGCCAGGGGAAGAAGTCACCTCCTAGTTAACAAAGAGGGAACAGGGAAGAAAAAAAAAAAACATGAAGAGGAAAAAGACCAAGAAAATGAGAGAAAGAGAAAAAGAAAGACAGAGAGGGAGAGGGAGAGAAAGAGAGAGAGAGAAAGAGAAAGAGTGAGGGAGCTCTTGCCCGGTGGAATCAATACAGAGAGGTGGAGCAGAGTACAATAGCCTCAGAGGAGAGGAGATTCAGTGGTGCAAGTCTAATACTCTCTGTCTCATTCATACACACACATGCACACACACACTCGCCCCCTCTCTGAATCCTTTTTGCTCTTGCTTTCTCCTGACATTTCCCTCTATATCCTTCCTCTATTTAATTTCTTTCTCTTTCTCCCTCGCAAGCTTTGCTCATTCTGCATCCACCCCTCGCCACCCACACCCACACATAAGCACACACACACATACACACAGTCTGTCTGTATGCAGAGGATGGAGAGGGCCTTCTGTCCACACCACAGCAGCTCACCATAACAGCAACAGCATCTTTCATTTCATCAAAAACACAGAGCACAATTGCGTCGTGGATGAAAAACAACCCCACACACAAATTTCTTAGAATAACGACACTTCGATAGGACATTTTCTCAAAAGTCCACTTCAGCTCACGTACTGCAGAGTCAGAGAAAAAAAAAGGAGGGGTGGTGTCACATGAACACTTTAGTACACACAAACAAAACAGCACACTCCAACACTACTCCAGCTCTATCAGCATTTGAGACTAGTGAGGCTTCAATTAGTTCTTGATGAATGAGCCCATAAGATGCCGCTCTCTCATTTCCCTTGTTGCCAGATATCCCAGCAATCAGAGAGAAATGAATTCTCATTGTGGCGTGACTGAGACGAAGATGACGGTGGTGCTGGTGTTGGTGGTGTGGAGGTGAGAGGGGTGGAGAGGGGTGGGGTGGGGGGGCACTAACATAAATCATTCACCCCCTCCACTGAGGGCCAGAGTTCAGCTTCATCACACCAAACTAGACAGGCTTTCACCAACAGAGACTCTTTTTTAACAGCACACACACACACACACAGCAGCCTGTTGCAAATGACTTCCAAAATAAATCTTTTTCACATATCTTACAGATGTTTGCTCCTGGTCTTATTGTATTAAACAGAGAAATGTTGCATTCAAATGAAACTTGTAGTGAGTACACACAGAGAGGACCTAAATAATCAAGCTATATAAATATGAATAATCTAATATACCACAATGTTCTTTTTCTGGCTGCCACATTTGGATAATCAATCTCTTTAATAACCAGAATGTGCTTGTGTAACTATTTAAAAAGATCCAATCAGTATGAGGAAGAAAAAAGGGAGTGTGCCCGTGTGTGTGTTTGAGCACGTGTATTGCAGTAAAGGACTCACCGTCGTCAATGATGGTGACCACCACTCCTCTACCAGTGATGTTGTTCCTCCAAACTGGCATCACGTTTAGGTCGAGTCCACTGGAGTAATACTGGCCCTGCGCAAACTAAACACACACACACAATTTGATAATGACGACAATGAGAAACACACAAATGCAAAACAGTCATTTAAAGACATCTACTTTTGTATCAATGCAAAGCAGTGGCTACACTGACACAGGGTTTTTACACTTGGGTCACCACAAGGATGTACTTTCCACACTACATGCCTAGTTGATAAGGCAAGCTGGTTTGACTTACATTTCCTTTGTAGTGTAAACACTCAGCTGTCTGGTCCTGCAACAGCACTTGCTGACCCAGACGGCTGATCTGCAGCATAATACAGCGTTTGGCATGCATAGGTATATTAAGTTCCCCAGTTGAGAAAATGTGGTGCCAAAATATTCTAAATATAGTTTTTAGAAGGGCCTTTTTTTCAGTGGCTGAAATACATTTTGCTGCTGTCCTCATCCGCAGCAGTACATCACTTCGTTTCTGTGCCAGTACTCCTGCCTGTTTTTCCAAATTGGGGGCATGCAAATGCGTAGTTAATATAACACCACTTCAAAAAATACAAACTGTTCCTTTAATATACTATGTATGAATGGACCCAGTTATTAGGTGGTGTGTTTGTATCTGAGCATACCCAGACAGTATTCGTTTTTAAAGTGCCCACAGCGGGCTGAGAGAGTTCATGGACGAGTTACAGAGACAGATCTTTCATCCTCGCACCTCAAACCACAAATCCACCCACATGTACACACAAACACAGAACAAACACACATACACACACCAAATGACACTGGCATGGTGAGGCAGAGGAGTTCCCAAGAGCCTGAGTGGCTCCACAGAATACATACATTCACTTGATTACAGAAACTCCTTCATAAAAATGCACACTAACATTTTGCACATAGAACTTCAATGCTTCTAAATAATACACACAGACACATGCTTACAGGTACACAACCTGTACATGTACAAAACAACAAAACAGCTGCACACACACTTAACATACACCATAAAGGAAGTGAACAAACTGTCTTACCAAAAATGTCAGCAGCTGCCCCAAACTCCCCTGCCCACACACACACACAACCAATTTGATATTCAAAGTGAGTGTTTCAAGAGGCTTCAACTCTTGTTATCATGATGAAGAGAGAGAGAAAAAGAGGAAAAAAGAGCACAATGGGAAAAAACTGCTCAGTAGGGGTGGTTTTGTGTTTGTGTATGCGTGTGTGTGTGTATGCGTGTATGCGTGTGTGTGTGTGTGTGTGTGTGTGTGTGTGTGTGTGTGTGTGTGTGTGTGTGTGTGTGTGTGTATGCATGTGTTTGTGTGTATATGTTTGGGGGATTGTATCTGGGGAGCAGCACTGCTTTGTAGTTGGTGAGAATAAAGCAGATGAATGGAGGCTAGCAAGCTAATGTCCACCAGAGCACGAGCCCTGCGGAGTATGCACACAACACACACACACACACAGGTGTATGCACGCCATTATAGGGTACACTGACACACATGCACAAAAAATACACCTTTGTGAACTTTGATATAAGCCCACAGAGAGGCATCTTGAATGCTGACTCACTTCACACATACAGTCATGAAGTGAAAGCTGGCTTAACACACACACAGAATCATAAATATTCTCTGAAGCACTGGAACACAACCTATCTGCCCTCTAACACATACAAACACACACATGTATATGAGCAAACACACAGACATACTGTACTGAGTTGTGAAAAAGTTGCAATATTAGTGCAACACTAGCAGTAAACACACACACACACTAATGGTCTCTTTGCAAAAAACACACATGCAAACAGAAATGCACAGCCTCAGAAAACAACAAAACAATATCTCCTGGTTCCCTGCCTTCATCTAAGCTGCCCTTCAGCTAAGCATACAAACAAACACACACACACACACACACACACACACACACACACACACACACACACACACACATCACGTTTCCATCACTTCACAGGACATTATCCTACAACTAGCACATGCCTAACCCTAACCTTAACATAACTAATTTTAATGTAACTTTAATCAGAGCCCCTCACCCTTAATGATTTACATTAAGGGAGTGTGCCTTCTGTTTGTATAAGATAGGTGAATCCCCATGACACGAGCATGTAAACAGATTTATGTTCCCACAACATGAGGAATACCTGGACCACACACACACACGGTCCTGGCAGGCTACCAACCCTGAGCAGATTACTGACCCTCAATCAATATCCATGTCCACCAGAGACTGATTAAACACAACAGAACGAGAGCAGGAGAGGAGAGAGAGAATGAGTTAGAGAGCCAGATATGTTCTTAACTATGGTGATGCTTTACATTTTTCTTAAATATGTAGTTATTGATGGTTTCACTTTATTTGTTCTGTTTAATTAATCAAGTGATAGCTTAGTTATAGTACTCTTACATGACCTATTTGATGTCTTTTGAAGATTTTCTTGCATCACACCGTCTTTAATAAACCATCCTGTCAGCAACATTTTTAGCACTGACAATTTGCTACAAAATCACGCCTGCATAAAAAGCAGTGTTAGATTTTTCTTTTAAATCTGTTTCATATTCTCTTTATGTCCCCACCTCTATTTCTCCATCTATGTCTCCACAACCCTCCACCCCTTCCTGACTCTCACCCCTCCATTTTGCCCCAAGAACTGAGGTGTCAATCAATCTGTTGCCTGGCTGCCGTTGTGAATCTAAGACCCTGCCTCCCTTCCTCCTGACTGTCAGATTACACCCTTGCCCACCAGTCAAGAACAACCTAAGTCAATTGGCTGAGTCCAACAGCCCTGTTAAAACATGCATCTGTCTATATTTGTGTGTGTGTGTATATATATATCTTGGTGCCTAATTCAAGATATTTGGAATATCATATTTATTATATAATGATAGTGTTATTTATATAACTATATAGTCTCAAATTGTTCTGTGGACTATCATCTAGCAATTAACTAAGCTTGTGACAGTTTTGTGTAGTTCATAAACAGTAATTTTACAGAATATAATTGCATGTGAAGATAAATCATATATAATCACTGTGTAAGTTCTTTACATGCTTCAAAAAGCACTCAGATGGCTTGAACATGCACAAAACACACAATGTAACACTCAACCATCAGCCAACTTTTGTTAAGATGGAGCCATTGAGTCTTTGGCACTCTTATTAGTAGGTCTGGGTATGAAACCCAAATGTGTTGGCGGCTAGTATTGACAACTGTCAATTACCAAGAGCTGGAATCAAATGCTTACAGTTGTGTAAGCAAACTCTTATTTATATATTAATAACACCACTTCTAAATCAAATCACAGCTTTGAGGGTTTAACTGATTGTGTTTAAACTCTTAACATTTGTTTTTATGAAAAAAGGGTTTTGTGGAAAAAACAAAACAAAAATAAAAGTACTGTTAGTATTTATTTGACATCAATACTGATACTCAGGTATTGAGTCAGAACAACACTAGATTTTTAAGGTTGTAAACACAAGTTTCATTTAGAAACACAGTTAGTAAATAAGCTCAAACTTGTGACAATACTATACTGTACATTCAAACGTATGTGCCATTACATAGCTGCTATAATTGAACGATATAGCTCAGCTTATTTACTCGTCTAGCTCTACTTTTTGTTTTAGGGGCTTTTGCTTCCCAGAGAAACAGAAACAGTATTATTTTGGTATCAGTGGAAACATTCACTCAGTATTTCAAGCAGTAGTATCAAAGTGCTTCAAATGAACCCCTACTTAGCACAGTAACATAACTGAATTTTGTGTTTTATCATACACACATAAGCCATCAGTTTACTTTCACAAACAATAAATCTTTTATACGAAGGCAGGTTTTGTTAGCAGGATATATATCATTTGGAAAAATGCTAGAAATCACACAGAAATGATAAAAGAGTGGAACATCCACCAAGGTGAACACCTTTGAGCCAACTTCAGAGTTCATGTACAGAAAAATAATTCAAAGTGAGATTAAAAACAGAACTCATTTTGTTTCAAAATGAGTTTGTTTAATCTGATCAGATTGCTGACTGTCATTCTGGTTTAACTGAAAACTTATTTTGCAGTTATTGCAAATCTTCAATACTCTGGATTGAAGTTGATGTTTTGTACCTTTATTCTACTGTAAAAAGTTTGCCATTTCCACACCCAAACATACTGGTATTGTATTCTACTTGGTCTTCACACACACTGGTCAAACCATGTCAAGACTCTGCTGAAAGGATGAGCCCGTCTTGTTGTTGTATCACAGTTGTGTGTCAGTGTTGCTCCGAGCCTCATCAATCCCCGACATCTGTCTCAGTTCACCATGGACAACCCCCCTTACCTCCCCTCTTCTCGCCCTCTCTCCATTATCTCCCTTCTTCCCTCCCTCCTCTGTCTCTTTCTCCAGTCACACATGAAAACCTGCCTGACTTATGCCTGTCAGAGGAACATCCTTCACCATACAGACAAGAGCTGAGAGGAGAGAGGCACAGACAAGACCTCCCCATAAGTCTGATGAACACACACAAAAACACACTCACACACACACAATATTACACCCACCAGTTCCCACTGCATGGGCCAGAGCGGGTCATTGAAGGTGAGGGACTGGTCACTCTTATTCTCCTCAGGCTGGCTGTCAGTTGCAGGCTCTCTCCTCTGGGAGCCTGCAAGCACACAGATGCATCATATGTGTATGTGTGTGTACATGTGTGTTTTCTTTTTCCTCATGTGTTGAACTCTGACATCAGGAAGTCCCTGGTCTCCAACCAATGGTGAAAGGCCTCCCAGACTCCCCTTCTCTCCAGTGAGGTGGAATACTGCCTGCAGATTACCATATCATTAGCATATCATTAGCATCTCATTACTGTGGCACAGCTTGGCTCGCTGTCTGTGGTGCTATCAGCTCATCAAGGCCTCCACCTTTCTCTGTATAGACTACATGTTACACTTACTGCCTCGCATTCCCTCTCACATTCTTCACATTTTTCACCCTTCCAACAGCGCTCCATTTCACTCTTTTTTTCTCCCTCTCACATTTGATCAGATACAAATTAGTTTGTTTCATAATATACTGGATTTATTGCTAAATTAATTACAGTAGTATCACCGGTTGTTAATGGGAAGCCCTTTCTGAACTAACTAATAAAACATTCCACACAAAACATACCTGATTCATTTTAAGAATTAGTATTAATTAGTGGTGAAATGTTACATGTATTGGTCCTGAACTGTTCCATTTGGTACGCAACTTTGTGCGGTTCACTATTCCCTGTGAACCAAATAATTACTGACGCATTAGCTTAATGCAGTTAGGTAATTAGGTAAATGTGTAAAACATAGATTCTAAAATTACCCTCTTGGATGTATAACTCATATACAGGGAGGCATCAGTATGATACCAGGATGTGAATTATCTTATCTCATTTTTTAAAAAAAAAGATCTCATTTATTGTTTGGGAGCATTATGGTTTTCAGTAAGTTACCACAACACTGGACAAACAGCTGTAAAGTAGACCAAAAAACGACCAACAGTGTTCAACGAAACTTGGGTATTACAGTATCTCTGTAAATACAAATGATCAAAAATTCATGCCACTTACAACACTGGTCTTGTCAATATTGAATTTTTTTAATAACATCTCCTACATTCGCTATGATATCCTTCAATATTTAAGACACATTACTTGATCAGAGCTGAGATAGAATCCATTGGGGTCCACTTGGGTCTCAGAGGAGAGAAGACCTGTGAAGACCTTGAATGAAATGTTCCTTCTCATGTGCGTCTCAGTCCGTCCTTTGAGTCTACCCTGAATTATGGGCACTAGCTCCAATCTCTCCTGACATATCCACTGTTCTTTAAGTAGCTT
Organism: Rastrelliger brachysoma; assembly: GCA_024605115.1. Lineage (NCBI taxonomy): Eukaryota > Metazoa > Chordata > Actinopteri > Scombriformes > Scombridae > Rastrelliger > Rastrelliger brachysoma. The sequence continues at coordinate 4,188 of JANJYP010128678.1, read as the reverse complement.
TCAGCACTAATGGCTCAACATACATTTCTTGGCTTCTTGCAAAGCGTCAGAAGACAAGATCGATACCACTCTCATCTGTGTGTTAATTATGGAGCTAGCAGGCAATTAGCTTAGTTTAGCATTGAGACTGGAAACAGTGGCTGGCTATGGACAAATGTGTAAAAATGAATAAAACCAGAAAAATGAAAACCTGCAATAAAAAATATTACTTAACACATTGTTCACATATTTAACAAACAGGATACATGTTAGTGAAAGAGTTAATATGGTGGTACATTACTGACATACACATTTGTTTATTTCCTCTTATTGGCCATATGCCAGTGTCTGTAAGAATTATGATGAATAAGCAACACTTTAATATACCACCCTCTTCTATTACGGTTCGCCGCAGTATCACCACGGCAATAAATGAGATCCTTAAATGAGATAAGAGATTTCACAGTCCAAGTCCATCTCTTCTTGTTCTCCACATCTTCCTCTGTTGTTCCAAGCACTTGTGTGTTGTCACCTCACCCTATCCATCAACCTGCTCTTTGGCCTTTTACTCTTGCCTGACACCCCACATCTTCACAATCCTTCTTCCAATATAACCATCTCTCCTCCACACATGTCCGAACCATCTCTTGCTTTGTATCCAAGCTGTTGAACCGAAGCCGTCCCTCTAATATACTCATTCCTAATCCAGTCCATCCATGTCACTTTCAATGAGAACTATAGCATCTTTAACTCTGCCTCCTGTGTTCCCATCAGTTTCACATTATGTCCAAACTATGAAACATAGTTGGTGTCACTAGACTTTTAAACCTTCTGCTCTGCTTGCGCTCTCATCTTCACTTTCCCTTCTTCACTCCTCATTTCTTTGAACAGTTCACCAAGTATTTATACTCATCCACACCTCGCCTGCCTCTGCTCTTTGCTTTCTCACCATCCCCTCTGTCCTCCTTCCCATTCACCCCTAATGTGTCTTGCTCTTTTCTGACTTTTACTCCTCCTCCTTGGTGCATACCTCCACCTCTCCAGGCTCTCTTCAACCTGCCCCCTAATCTCACTGCAGATCACAATGTCATCTGCGAACATCATAGTCCGCGGAGACTCCTGCCTGATCTTGTCCGTCAACCTGTCCGTCACTACTGCGAACAATGAAAGGGCTCAGAGCTGATCCTTGATGTAATCCCGCGGTCCACCTTGAACCTATTTGTCACTTCAGCAGCATACCTCGCTGCTGTCACGCTGCTCTCTCATATATATATATATATATATATATATATATATATATATATATATATATATATATAGCATGAGTCTTTCATACCTCTCTGCCGCTCTCTTCTCTGACTTCTTCATGTGACAATTACTCCTTCTCCCCACACCCCTTTTGTATGCTTTCTCTAAATCCACAAAGACACAGTGCAAGTCCTTCTCTATATCTCAACTTCCTCAAAGCAGTAGTCACATCTGTAGTGATCCTTCCTGGTATGTAACTATACTGCTGCTCACTAATCAGCAGCTCTCCTCTTATTCCCATAACTGCATGCTGTGGCTAATCAACTTTATACCTCTCTAGTTAATAAAGCTCAGCACATCACTGTTGTTCTTGAAAATGGGTACCTCATCTCTCTGGCTATCTCACTTCTTCATTTGTATACTTTCCTGTAACCACCAACTTTCCTTTCTTCTTCAAACATCCATCATTTGATCCTTGGCTCTGTCATCAGTCTCTTCCTCTTCTTGATCTCCCCATCACTACCAAACTTCCTCCAGTCTTGTACCTCGCCCTGAATGCTAAAATTCTTCTTTTTGAAATACAAATTCACCACAGCCATTTCCGTCCTTTTTGCAAAATCCACCACCATCTGTCATTCTACATTCCTATCCTTGACACCATATCTACCCATCAACTCCTCATCACCTCTGTTCCCTTCAACAAGATGCCCACTGAGGACCGCTCTAATCAGTACTCGCTTCTTCTTGGGTACGCTCTTTAGCACTTCATACAATTTACTTGAGGATTGTACTTTCTCTTCCACCTCACACCTAAATTATGTTGTTTATGTTTACAACATTAACCGCCCTACTTTCAATTTCCAGCTTTATACTAAACACTCTGCACCTCCAACAACCTCTTGATGTACTCTTCCTTCAGGATTATGCCTAACCCATTTCTCCTTACATTCAAGTGAAGACACCTGTGAGGTTCCTGACCTCACTCCATTTCCACCTGGTCTCTTCTCTCCATCATATAAAACAGCTCTATATCTTAATCAGTCATAGTGTTGACATGTAAAGGTCCAATTCTCACTGTAACACTCCTACTGCCTATGGACTTGCCTTAACTTCTCCCAACAGTAGCATAGCTTTCCACCAGCACCCAGCTTGTCACTGGTGCCAAAAATGGGCACTGGTAACCCAAGCCTCCACTGATTCAGTGTGAAAATCTGATTCATGAACTGCATATCTAATTTGGCATACATTTTACTTTGGACGCACCTCCTGACACAACCCTTCCCCTTTATCCGGCACTAAGAATACACTGGCATCTCCAGTGGCTGGTTTTGGTGTTTGTTTCAAGATAAATGTTAAAATGTTATTATATTCGGCATTTGTTTTCCCTGATAAATGTTCCAAACTGTAAATTTTGTCTACTACATCTATCACACTAATAGTGGTATGAGTAAATGTGTCCTCTGCTTTAATAGAGTTTAGTGTCCAAAAATGAGGCTTTTTTCACAATGCCAAAAAAAACTGTGTTTGGCATGAAAGTGGTCATATTTGAGATATTTAATACTGGCACATAGTACTGAATATTGGCAGATTTGATCAAAATTGCTTGTAAGAAGCATTTGACATCAAGATTTCGTATCAAATATTCTCTCTCTCTCTCCTATATGTGAACAAACACACATACATACATAAAACTTAATCACAACCACTACTTTTTCCGAACTGGGACATAGCTTTTGTACCTAATTGGACAAGCTGTCCCTGAGTTAACTGGTCCTGATTCTGAAAATGGTCCTCAAAAGTAGTGTGTGACAAACCAGACAAACACAGTATTATGTATATCCTTTTGAGATAAATGTTTAAAGCAGTCCTTTCTGTAAATTTTCTGTAAATGTAGACAAGACACTTTCTAATGCCATTCTAAAACCACATCCTTCATAAAATCATTTATGGTTTTGAGCTGAAATCACAATATTTGTATATGTTAAAGAAAATGCACTTTTAGTTAAAAATGATAATTTAGCATTAGCTTGAATTAATAAGGGTTCAATAATTATAACCACTCATGCAAACTAAAAAAAGGTTACACTTTAGAGTAAAACATCAACTTGCTACAATTGCAATAGTATGCAATGTTATCCTTATAAAAATGTTTTTGCAAAATTTGCTCTAATGCTCTATTGATATAAAGGTATAGTACTGATAATGATATGACCATTAGACAGAGGCAAAAGACCATTGTCACCTGAGGACTAGTGATTATCATCATTTATATATTATGTATCAGTGCGTATCGATCAAGGTGGTAATAAGTACGATTGTAATTTGTATTTAGTCCTCCCAGAAAGCCATTCTACATCTATAGCAACAAATCCAATAAAACATTACAAATAGAAAACTTTACAATTTTTCAAAGCAAGTAATAATTACAGGTGAATTGCTAGAAAGCCCCTCATATAACAGTATGATATAACAGTATGCACACTGTGCATTTCTGACTAATTTGTTGTGTTACACTTGAGCTGTAAATATCCCACAGGTGTGGTCATTTATTCACTACAGCTTAATTTTTGTCACGTTTTTCTTTCTCACTTTTATTTTTCTCTGTAAATAATCACATCCGGAATGCACAGTGAGATCTTCTTTTGCTTGTTTATGTGTGGGCAGAATTATACATGCCACTACCTTAGTTGACCTACACATGGCTTTACCTCTGTCACTGTAAAGTCAGAAGTGCCAACTTTAATTCCAGTCCTAGCCTGGTCTTACCATACCCTCGTACTAATTTCGTACAGAGGGTCTGGATCTGCATAATTGAAAAGCACTTTCAGGTGGGAGGAGTGAACTCTGTTGAAGTTTCAAACGATTGAGTCTGATTTTACCCAATCGCTAACGCTTAGTCGTGACGTAAGTAATGCGCCAGGTTGTTCGTGAAGCAAGCTACCATACGATGCTTACAGGAAG
>JANJYP010128667.1:0-21107 GCA_024605115.1 Rastrelliger brachysoma | reverse complement strand
ATACTTGAGGCTGAAACAAGTTTAGCTAACTAATTATATCCATGTACACTGAGGCTGTCGACATAGTCTATAAATAAAGAGACTTATTTTTGTGCTTGGGGTTTCTTCGATTGTGATTGGCCAGCTCTGAGTGCAGGATGGATGGATGTAATTGGTACAAATCGGCGTCAGTTTAGGCACGCAACGAGGCACTTGGTAAAGTTACCATTACATTCCGGTGGGGCGGTGTACAGAGGCCTCTGCATTCTCCGCCCGCTCGGGGTGTTCGGGTTTGAGTCGGAGAGAAACGTGACAGAGTTCCTCAGCTGTGTTCACCCTTTTTCAACTTTAAAGACGGTGACTGTTCATGCTTAGCCGACGCACGCAAAGGAGGGGAATAAACTGAAGTCAACCACACTTCATGTCAAATTTGAATGGCTGTCATGTTGACTGTGAGTTCATGTTTTATTATACGCTATCTATTATGAATGTGACGCACACATAGGACGCACATTTTCTAAATTAGCCTACAGGCCATTTAATAAGTTACTATTTCGTTTGAATTATATAGTTAAGAAATACTGAAAAAAAACAACAAACATAGGATAAAAAGTTTTGAAATATTCTATAGAAACAATCTTAGACAAAGTCGCCTTAAACAAAAAAGCAAACAAAAAAAAACCCCTCTTATCATTAAGTGTCATCAGGGCATGACACTGATTTTTCATCATGAACTAAAGGCTGTGGAAGCAATGCTTGGGCAGACTTAATTTGCATAGCAATTTTCATGCAAAAAAAATATAACAAAGTAGTCTATTTCACAATATCCATAGGTCTACATTATAGATCCAACATCTATTCAGCTTATTAAAATTATACTGTTACAGTCAGTTTATCAGACTTCCTCCAGTGAAACACAAACAGACCCCAGACTCACACCTCAAATCTCATCTTTGAGCCTTGATTGCTAAAATAAGAGATAAACAATATTGTGGAATGACCATTTAACAAAAAACAGCAACACTACTATTATTCCAAGCATCATTTAACAAACCTTGATGTGATATTGTGGAAAGAGATAAACAGCTTTATCTTCTGGAACAGCTGGGACAGATCAGAATGAAGGTGTTGCACAGGGACTTGCTGCAGGCTGTTTGGCTGTGTTGTCTGTTGGCCGTTCAGGTGCACAGCTGTCCTGATGCCTGCAGAAAGTGTTTAGGCACAGAAAAGGATCAATGTCTGGACTGCCGAGCAGGATGGATGCTCCATAATAACATCTGTGTAGGTACTGTATGCAGAATTGTTGGAAATAATGGGGTATGCATGGCATATGATAAACTAATGACTGAATATATGTGTTTTGATGTGTTTCAGACATTGATGAGTGTGGCACTGAGCTGGGTAACTGTCCTTCTAGCAGTTACTGCTTTAATACAGAGGGCTCCTTCGAGTGTCGAGGTCAGCGGTTTAGTTCCTATCCAAAAGAAACAATATAGAAGTTAAACTGATTCATTTAAAAAATACATTGAATGACTAAATGAACTCAGAAAAATGTCAGAAATTAGTGAAAAATGCCATTTCTACCTGTGTGATCTGATGTCATAATGTACGCAGTGCTTTTGCAGTGCAGTGCATTTTGTAAATGAAGATATTACATTTTCATTCTTTTCACAGACTGTGACCCAGCCTGTGTGGGCTGTATGGGTAATGGTCCAGCACGCTGCAGGAAATGTGCCTCTGGGTACAGACTGACGGGGTTCAAGTGCTTAGGTAATTGCATCTAAGAGAATCTTTTTAATTATCTCACTTGCATGAATTCATTATGTGCTTTGAGGAGCAGAAACAATTTCCAAGTCTCTGGAGAGATTATGACATACTGTATGTCTTTATTTTGCTCAGATGTAGATGAATGCAGTGACATGGTACTCGCCTGTCATGGTCTAAATGAGATTTGTATCAACACTGAAGGCTCTTTTCACTGCAACTGTGCTGAAGGATTCATCCGCAAGGACAGTGTTTGTGTAAAGAAGCAGCTGCCCAGTGAGTGACATCTCGTCTCATCACAGACACACAAAACATGTCAACACATAAACCCACTGAAACTTTTTAAATGTGTATCTCCCTTTGCAGGTGTCCAGGAAAAAGGTCTGTTTGAGGATATCCAGGATGAGGAGGTAGAGGTTCTGCAGCAGATGTTCTTTGGGGTGGTGCTTTGCGCTCTGGCCACAATGGCTGCTAAAGGAGATATGGTCTACACATCTCTGTTCATGGGTGCAGTGGCAGCCATGGCAGGGTACTGGCTCTCTGACAGGGGAGACCGTTTGTTAGACAGCTTCCTAAGGGGACGTTAAAGCTCAGCACTGTCTTTGAAAGCACTAAAACGAGGATTTCACTCTAAAACTTTGAAGCTTTGGAAGATAAGACATTTCATCTCGGACTGCTAAAGCCTCATATTAACTTCAACTCAAGTTTTGAATGGAGTTATATACTGAACAAGGACTGGGGATTTTGTCCCCATCAGTTTAAGAAGGGGATCTCTTTTCACATGGTATGCAGAGTATAACAGTTACAACAGCTAAAAACAATCTTAAATATGAACCTTCCAATAAAGAGACAGACACACAGCCCTTTTATGTGCAGCAGACGAGCTGGAAATTAATCAGGAATGTGCTATACGTTTTTGCATTTTAACTTTTGAAGTAGATCCCTTGTTGTGGCCACTGGAACATTTGCCAGGTGTACTTTTTTCTTTTCTAATTTCTAACCACTTTCTAATTTATACTGCAGAACTAGATTGTGTATTATGTATTGTAACAATTTAGAAAATAATGGAAATATATCAGAGGATATATTAAACATGCATTTCTATCATCTGTGTGTATGTTTGCTATAATATCCTATTATGCACTTAATAAGTGTAAACAGTTTATATTAGGCTGTTGGTAGTAGTCAGTATTGGATTTAGTTAATTCCAGAGTTAATTAATATTAAGTTACAGTAAGAAAAACAATCACAAACAGAGACAGAAAGAAAGTCACTTTTATTTGATGGATATAAACAAGCTGGCCAACACTCAATAGTAATATTCTGATACAGCACATACAATAGCAAACTGGGGCACTGAGGACAGCCTCCTAAGTTAAAAAACAGAAAACATTACAGAGTATCCATGCGTCATTCAAAACTTTTACTCAGTCTCACTTTTTTTCTGGGGACTTCCTCTGATAAAGTGTATTTTTTAAATAGATTTTCCTCATGTATTTGTAATACGCACACGCNCACACACACACACACACACACACACACACACACACACACACACACACACACACACACTCTTTTCTGAATAGATTTACACCAGCAACCCCAAAAACATGCTGCACTCTCACAAAACTGCACAGGCTGTCTACTAAGGGGACACAGTAAGTGAGACACACATCACTCTCAAACACAACATCACACCGTCACAATGCACGATGCAGATGCAATTAATGTATGAGGACTGATGCTTCATGGGAAATTAGGTCACGTTCACACAAGTAAATCATTCAGCATGCTGGACACTCACATTTAACTTGTTCCTAGGTCTTTACTGTACAGCTCAAAACATTTACTTATACAAATAGTACAGTCTGAAACTGGCATATTCAATAAGCTGAAACAATAGAAAATATAAAGCTAACTTAAATACAAAAAAATGAATAAAAAAAGTAAACGAAATATTGGTTCTGTCAAACAAAAATTGTTTCTGGCATTGGTCACAGTGATTTGTTTGATCCAAAGTTGTCAGCAACAAACAAAAGAAAAACCTGTACACAATGATAAAGTGAAAAAGTGGTTTAGGCGTTATATACTTTTTTTGAAGGCCTTTTAAAGTTACTGGTGAATCCACAGGCCTCTCACCTCAAGTTTACACCTTTCTACACAACTGCTTCTAGACATAGTTGTGAACTTGACTTCTTGACTCCATCTCACAAGCTAGCACGATGTCAGTCATTCACAACCAGGATAAGTAAAGTACATCTAAGCCCAGGAAACTAGCCCCAGCCTCTAAGCCTGTGTGGCTCCTAAACCTTTCAACTCAACGGTTGAGAAATCGCTCTGCATAGAGAACAGGAGATTATCCTTACATCATCACTTTCAGTTGGCACATTATGTAAAAAGCATGCATGAGCACAATTGAAATGTTCCATGTTTTCTACCATGTAAATCATATATGCTATTTCATGGTAGGAGAACCCCCTACTTCAAGTATTCAGTAGATAAGGACCTGAAAATGGAGGAATCGCACTCCGCCCCCCTGATGGTGAAGTGAGAGGATTTTTGCTCCTCTGTCTGTTTGCATTATCTTCCCTTCTTTTCTTTCTTTTTTAAAATCCAAATCAGGAGATTTGTAAACACAAACACCAATGTTTCACACAATCTGGCAATTCTTGGTCAGTGACAGGAGCTGTAAGGTTCATGTGTGAAGAAGCAGACAAAGATGACACATGGATCACCTCAGGTTGTGGAACATGTGACAATGGGGGACACTTATATACAACAATCAACACTTCACTATAGAGGGGAGTCACACAGGCACCATGAGGGGAAGGCGAGGAAGAGGGGGATTAGTAACAGTCTAATTTGTTTTTCCACTATACTGTAACAATGTGTGTTGGTTTTTCTACTTAATCAGCTGTCACGGTCACATACGTCACCACTTCTGTTTACGAGACAACGACAACAACAAACACGCAAAAGAAATGCATCCCGACAGAGTCACTCAAACCTCCACTTTGATGTTGATAATGATAGTCCTCACTCACAAGTGCAAGTTCCTGACTGCTAGGTGCAGCAGACATAATCTCATTGCCACTTATGTGAGCTGCAAAATATATATATATATTTTTTTTTTCTGTCCCAAGTTGTCACCACAGGCCAAGTGGTCTTCAACTGAGTGTCAACAAATGTTTTCACAATAAGAAAGGAATGTAATAATGTCATCTTTATGAGACTTCTGGATAGATTTGGATATGCTTCTCTATTTTCCATAAGCTCTTTGTTTTTATTTTTGGGCTGTCCTGTATTTTCAGACAGGGAATGTTATTTCACTGCTGAGGGGTTTTCTCACAATGTACAAATCAGAGGAAAATCACACCACTCAACGCTCTAAATAAGACATCTCTCTGATCTCCAGCCAGTTAGAAAAATAATCATGAAGAAAAAACATAGATTATCTCATCAGTTTGAAATGATTTTCTGACCACATATAGACACACTCTATAGATTTCTCTCTATATGTATAATATATGTATATCTATAATATATGTGTACAGTTTTTTAATGAGGCACAGGCCACCTTGTTGAGAAGGAAAAAACAAGTCACTATGTTTGGGGAGGTCACACAGACTACTGCTGGAAGAGGAGAATTACAAGGGATGGGGCGCAGGAGCATACTGCAGGTCAGAGACTGTGTCAATGGCACAAATAGACCTGCAGGAAAAACATCTACTGAACACTGCCTTAGTTCATAGTCTATTATGGTATTTATAGTAGCAGTATTCGTAGAGGGAAATCACCTCTGTGTGGGTCTTGTAGTGATCGTCACTCACAAAGCTCCTTGTTGTTAAATTGTATGTACAAAGCAGTCTTTTACAGTTGTTTATGAAGCCCGTTGTGGGATTGAGTCCCTCTACTGTAAAAGGACAAAAAGATGCTCTTGTTCAGATCTTCTGACACTGTTTAGTTTGAGCACCAGCAGAAGCACCATTAGTAAAAATTCCTGCAACACGGAGGAGGTGCATAGGTGCATAGTCTTGGAAACTCAAAATAATCTGACTGATGAATATTTTCTGACCACTCTCTTGGCCGCTCTGATTGGACGGTTGATTACAATTAGATCAACTAAGAGTAATAATGGTAAATAAAAAATGTATTCGCTCTACATTGACATCTGCATAGATTGATTTTTTTGACTACTTCTGTTTAAAATGAGGTAACATGAAGAGAAATATTGATAGCAACCACAGCCTTAAGGCCAAAACAAGCCCAGGAACTGGAGAGCCCTGCTCATGCCGCCAAGGAAATCCCAGCTGCTGCAGACAAGGCTGAAGGCGTGTTCAGTCAGCTGAAAGCTCTTTCTTTTACCAACGGAAACAGACAAAGAAATTTTTAAAAAGCAAAAAAACATAAGCCACTCATATCTGGAACATGCTAGATTTTGCATGGTTTTTGGAGGAAAGCAAGTAAATGGACATCACTCATAGAAATGCTGAACATGAGCTTTTTTAAGAAAGGGATGGTGGGTGGGACATGTATAAAGGTAAAAAAGAGGTCACTGTGTGCCACAAAAGATAAATATATCTAATCAACACAATTAGGTAATAAACAACATAATTACTCTGCACACTAAAGATCATGATAGCCAGGTAGAGGGGTCAGATGTCACCAGGTGGGTCAGCAGGGCAGTGAGTCAGGCAGGGGACACAACCAGAGCCAGAGGAGTCAGTCAGGCAAAATAGACAGTAAGACAACCATGATCTTGAGCCAATCAGAGGCAGAAGGATGGAGAAAAAAAACACTGGGCAGGTAGGGTGGAGACAGTCATGAGACCTCTGCTGGGAGGACCAAGAGGGCGTTGTTGGCCTGAAGAGGTGGAGCATTCTGCAGGTGACGGACAGGTGAGGTGACCTCCATGAGACCTCTGTGGCAGAGATATACAGGGCCACCATCTTGATCATGTGCCTGTGAGCAAGAAATTGACAGAGCATATCTGTCTCTCTGTCAACATCAACATTTATCTTCCAATCCATTTCTGTCCTGTATCTGTGGTCCTGTATGAAGGAAGGTGAGGATGCCTGCTCCTGTTCACACAAAGGAGGGGTCCCACATCACCTACAAGAGCAAATAAAGAGGATTATGCTGTAAGTTACAGTTTTGAAATGTTCTTTTAATAACTAAATACATTTTTTTAAGTGCACAAATATTCAATATGTGTTATTACCTGCTCAGCTGTCAGTCTCTCTGCCTGACCTGCACACCTCAGTGCCCTCTCCTTAAAAACAAAGGTCCCACTGCTGAGTGTTGACTGAGTGGAGGTAATAAATGTTTGGTCTGGTAGTTGTAGTGTTTCAACATATGGCATGGCTGTGCTCCTCCAGTAGTGACTGAATCATCTGAATAAATCATAAAAATCACAAATATACAGAAGAAAACACACCAAGAAAAAAAGAACTATAAAGTGGAAAAAGTCTTAAATAAAACTCACCCCTCAAAACAATATTAGAGCTTTGGTTGTTACAGCAAGGATTATGCCCATATGCCCTCCTCATCATCCTGTTGTTGAAGTGTAACAGGCCAGCAGCAAGGACATGCACGGAAAAAAGGAGACAGAATCTGCAGTGAGCGTTGATCAAAAGACATCACTGGCACAGCAGCATGACAGGAAAATTAGCAAGTTTTGAGGCAAACTTCAGAGGAAGGATTAATGTACAAACTGAAAGCTGGTGTATGAGCTTCAGGATGTTATTGCCACATTGTTACAGCAGTATGCCAAGATTTTGCAGGAGTATATTTTGTTCATTTAAGCAACATGATGATTAGAATATGCATTAGTGTACATATCTAAACTACAGGTTCACTTCTAATCTGCCAATTATTTACTTGACTGATCATATGGTCTAAAAAATGCCCCTTAATAGAAGACAAATGGCATGTGGAAAATTCTTAAAATAGTACTAATTATCCAAAGATAATGCTGATTAATTGCCTGATGACTGATCAGTTGATTAATCAACTAGTTGTTTTGACTTCACAGGAAAATGATCAGTGGGCGGTTGTCCAGTGGCTGATTTGACAGTAATACGTTAGTAGCTACAGCTGTGTTTGTTTGTTTTTTTTCTTTTAGAAATGTCTCCATTTCCTACTGTATTTTGTCTACCAGAGAGCAGTTTTGCAAATTTTTCAGTCTGTAAAGTGTCTGGAGAAGGCGATATTAGGCGGCATAAACCATTTATTCATTAATTCATTCATTCATATATTCATTCATTCCAAACATTCTGAGGGTATCAATACCACCAACTTTTTCCATAACTGTCATTACTGTGATTATCTTTGTTTTTAGAAGACACTGAGAACACAGAGCAGATCTCCTTCCTTCATTTGCACTTTTATTTAGTTTAGCCATGAGAAAGGAGCACATGTGTGATAATAACTTTTATACATGATATTTTTTTACCTACAATAGCTGGAACATGAAAACTATTTAATTTGTCAAACAATGTCAGAAAATGTGAATTGAATAGTTTCAGGCATTGAAACAACACAGATAATATTCAATAACACTGACAATGTGAAAAACACCTGACCTGGTCTGGAGAGGGGCGGTGACCAGCATGTGGAGGTCCTCGGGCAGGCCCTCCACGATGGTGGGGCGATGGGTGACGGGGATGCTGCGCGTGGTGTGGGTGTTGTGTATGCTGTGGGTGTTGTGGGTGCTGAGGATGCTGGGGATGTGGATGCTGGGGTAGTGGTCCTTGTTGGGGAGGGCCATGTGGGTGCTGAGGGTGAGGGTGCTGCGGTGGGGGGTGTCCATGCGGGTGCTGTGGAGGATGCTGTGGATGTTGTTGGTGAGGATGCTGAGGCTGTGGTGGGCGTGGGTGCTGTTGGTGCTGGGGAGGTGGCTGGGGGTGCTGCGGGTGCTGCTGGGGATGCTGTGGATGAGGAGGGTGAGAGTACTGTGGTTGTGGCTGTTGTGGATGAGGGTGCTGTGGGAGTGGCTGTTGGTGTTGTGGATGTTGTGGATGTTGGGGATGCTGTGGGTGTTGTGGGTGCTGTGCGTGGGGGGCATGTGGATAAGGAGGCTGCTGTGCATGTTGAGGGTGTGGGTACTGGGGCTGGGCCTGAGGCTGAGGGTGTGGGGGTTGAGGCTGGGCGTGGTGAGGACCATGTGGATGATACTGCTCATCTTCGTAGTTGTCAGCAATCAACTTCATCCTGCTTTGTGTCTGTAGGAAGAAGAAACTGGTCAGTGAAAGAAGCAGAGAGAACATACAAAGGTCCCTCATGAGCACCCACGCAATATACGACAGTCAATCAGCAAAGTAGAAGGTGCAGTAGCAGTACAAGCAAATTTTAAACAATATATACATGGGTGGACCGAAAAAAAGGAACATGTACATTACAGCATTTGCATTTTCCTGGAGTCTCAGTTAATAGCCTTTAGGGATATAGCCACTCTAGTCTTCATGTTTAGCACTAGCCTGGGTATACCCATACTTTCTTGCACACAATTTCATTTCACTTTGCAAATCAGGATACCATAGACCCAATTTTCCCCTCAGCGAGGGAGCCAATCACAGTACAGGGGAGGGGGCACAGTGACAATCATGTCAGGTACATCCTATTCTGTTTATCTTCACAAACAGCAATAGTCGCTGGCCACCATTATTTCTCCCATCCATCATTTTTTTCCTCATCATATTTCGGTCGATCTACATTTGTCATCAGGTATGTTTGATATGATTGGCTATAAGTTGTGTACAGATAGACATTTGTAGCATCCAATAAGTGGCTCTGGGCTTTGGTAAACCTCGCCTGATGGTTGGTTGAATTGGTGGTTCCCAGACTGAATCTCAATCTACATTGAGATGAGGTCTGGTGTCAGCCAGGCTAGTTTAGCATAAAGATATGAGTGATATTGATCTCCTCCAATATAAGTGAGATGGAAAACTACTCCTCACAGCACCTTACAGTGCCCCGTCCACAGTCTATGGCCCCTCCACACCATGGATTCGCAAAAAACTCAAGTCTCTAATTGCATTATTAGACCTATGTATTAGACACATGTCCCCTCAGCTGTTGCATACACACTATGATAGCAAAATATTGAAATATTAATGGTCATATTTTTCTAATGAAAAAAGAAAAAAGTAGCTGTTACTGCAAAAATGATGACATGCTACATTTGTGTGAAAAAAGCCAAAACTTGACCAGCAAAGATGATCAGTGGCCATGACTGTCTACCACCCCCTGTGGATGAAATGGAAAAAATGGCTAGCTGCCTTGTGTAGGTATATATATTTTTCATTTTGATTAACGTTGCCTTGGCAACCACCTACAATGCAGAGAGAATTTCCGTTGACATTTTACTGCAATACTAACGTGCTGTTTGAGCTGGTGCATCAGTTTGTCCCGCTCCCTCTTGAGGGCCAGCACTTCCTCTTGGGTCTTCTTTTTATTGGAGGCAGACAGTTCCAGCAATGCAATATTAGCATCTTTCTCACTGATGGCTGCCAGCAGAGCTTGTTGTCTGAAAAAGAAGAACATTATGGCATCAGCTAATATATTCTATAAAACAAAAAGAACATTAAATAAAAAGTTTGTCAATTCATGGGGCTCTTTTAACTAAAGAACTGCAAATCAAACAGCATCATTCTATTTTACTGCATCAATGTCAAACATTGACTGAGTACAACTAAAACTACTGATGGCCAGAATCCATCTTCAAAGGAGTCAGATGATGATCAAAGACGAAATCAAATCACTCAAAAATAAGACTGCTTTGTTCTACTCTGGAGGATGACATAAAATTAGCCTTGCAACTCAGACTACATCACTGAGGATTATTTCTCACTGAGACTTAAAGGAATAGTTTGTCACTCTTCATATTTGTTCTCTGCTTGAAAGTTAGATCAGTGAAAAGGTTGATAACACTCTTATGTCTATACTCTAAATATGAAGCTACAGTACAGCCTGCAGCCTGTTAGACTCACAGGTTAGCCTCTTAATGCCCATCATAGATGGTGAGAACAATCTCCGAGGTTTTGGTTAGGCATCAAGTCTTCTAGGGGTGTAAATCGGAGCCAAGGATTTGATCATTTTCGATACCTCAGAATTCACCACAATGCAATACAATTCAATTCGATACTCAATATTTTTATCTACTAAGTTTCAAACACTTCAAACACATCATTTGCATTTTACTGAGAATACAGTAACAGTAGGGCTATTCACACAATGTTATCCCAAAAAAAATAAAGTGCAGATAAATTGCAATAAAAAAAAAAATTGCAAAAAACCTTCTTACTGAATGTTTCCAAAATCTTCTTGCTGAGGAAGCAGCACAGCTGAAGGAACAGAGGATGAGTTCTTTCTCAACTTTGAATATTGATTTATTTAACAGTGTTGGTGTTAAATGAATCACACCATGATTTAATTCTGATAAACCTGTAGGTCCATTGAGTATTTCATTATATTTGTGCCACATTATCATGTGATCATGCAGTGCATGATTGTGTGCTCACTTGAGTTGGCGCAGTGTATGTAAATAAACTGCAAAGCCAGCCAATCACAGATTGGGAGGAAAGGAAGTTATAATGTTGCTATAATCAACCTGCATCTGGAGAGTCTGTAGCTGCCAGTATCAGCAACATGGCAACCACCGACAACATACTTTTGTGGTTCATTTACAAATACTGTGCCAACGCAAGCAAGCACACAGACTGATCTGAGCACACATGAAATTTTAAGTGAGCAGAGAGCACTGTGCTCTCACTAATTATAATATCATATCCAAAGCAGCTGCTTGGAGTGAGAATTGCTTGCTTCTTGCTCTTGTGGTTCAATCAACCAATCAATCAATCAATCTTTATATAGCGCCAAATCACAACACAAGTCATCTCAAGGCACTTTATACAAGAGCAGGTCTAGAACCTTACTCTTTAATTCAATTTTCATCATTCAGCAAAGATACTACTCAACTGTGTGACCTTAACTTAGAGCTTAAGTTTAGATAAAATGTGGGAATCTACAGTCACAGGCAACAAGATAAACACATATCAATATTTGATTTATTACAAAAACCAAATGCAAAAACAATTGGCTGTGAGTTTTTTTTATATGCTGGACCATTTGTTGGCCAGGCACAGTGACTTTCTGGACTCTCTGCTGGTTCCCTGACAACCTGATGGTGATAACAAGACTCCAAGCAGTTACTGCCAAAAAAGCGGATTTCTTAGAATGTCAAAATATCTTTAAGTCAGTAACATATCCTTGGAGAAATGAGTAAGCCTGATCAGATAAATAAACTAACAAGCAAACTATGAAAATGTAATTGGCAATGCAGCTTTAATTCAGACAAGCGGTTTTGATATATAATGAAGAATTTATCATTTATCATTTCATATTAATTTCAAATCTTTTGGTGCATTTGGTAGATTAAGACAAAATATAGTATCACTGCTTCTAGACAACAAATGAATCCTTACCAGACACACATTAAGAGAAATGGCAATGTAGACTGGCTTTGTACTTTTAACATCAAATATCATAACACTAACTTCATCTCCAGTATCTCCTCAAGCTGTTTCCGGCGCTCTTGTCTCATGTTAGTCAGGTGGGTGTCCCTCTCCTGCAAAGACTGTTGAGTGGAGGAGAGACGCTGCTTGGTGGCATCCAGTTCCTGCCTCGTCCTCTCCAGTGTGTTCATCAACTCCTCCAACTAAAAGACACACATTTCATAAGTTAAGTACTTAACAATGTCAAAGGTGAACATTTCACAGGAATAAAATCACACCTTTACGTGGTGGCCACTCTCCATGGAGCCATCCTTACGAAGGTCCTGTCCTAAGCCTTTCTTGTCCCCCTGCGATCCCAGTTTGATGTTTGTACCCTTCTTAGGCTGGTCTTTCCCTCCTTGTCTGTAAAACCACAAATATTTAAAAGTATTTCCATGTCAGTCATCATTTTAAATCCTACTTCTGTAATTACTATACAGTTTATCTATCAAAAACGTAATACATTCTTACAGCAACAGTGTTATATAAAAGGTTAATAGACATGACAGGAGTGCACATGATATAATCATGTATTACATCATAAAAAACATTTAACACAAAAATAGAACAAGCACAATGACAATCATGTCAGGCGCATTTTGAATTTCGAGTTTCAAAATGGTACCAATCATGAGAGCAGCATGTTAGGAGTATTGTAGATGAATTGATATCTTCATGTTAGGAAGAGATGAAATGACTCAAAGGTTTAGGCACCAGAGTTGGCATGGGAATAGGTAGAGATAGGGGTGTGATGGGGGGGGGGCAGGGGCACTACTTACCTGGGAGCTAGACTGCAGATGGGGAGAGGAAAAGATAGAAGAAAAAGGATGATAGGACAAGTGGGAGACACATTGGAAGCAGAAAATAAGAGGACACACAGGAAAAAGTTAAAAAAAAGAGACATTAGAACCAGAACATAAAGAAACAACCACAAGAAAACAATACAGAGGACCCAGAAGAGATCAGTGTGTTCATTGTCAAATAACATGGGAGTTTACAAAGGCACCTGTGATAGCAGCTGATCTGCAAATGCAGAATGCACTTTCTTTAAAAAACATGAAACCATGTGCATCTGCTGCCAAGCCTGGGAAAGGCAGACATGCAGCCAGACAGGCAAAAATCAGCCGGTGCAAAAGAAGAAGGAACAAGGAAGACAGGTGTGAGTGCCGAGCAAAAGGGGAAGCCAACAGTGGTTTGACCAAGTGGGGCAAGAAGAGGGAGTGAGCTAGTGGGATAATCAGTTATGGATGCAGGATTGGTCAGACGAGAGAAACCCAACTGAACCTGACACACTTCAGGACTAAAGGTTCAGTCTTGAGCCTACCTACTACAGCACCTCACTCACTAAGCGTGTGTAGACCTGGAGCACAGCAGCTCTATTCATGCAGGCCACTAAGCTAATCATTTCCCTTAGTACCAGGTAGAGCAAGCTAGGCAGGGTGAGTTGGGACAGGTTTAGCTCACAAGGGAGAGCAGGGAGGTGGGCACCGGGAGAGACCGCTTGAGAAGAGAAGGATTGTCAGGTGATGTTACTGGGATGAGAGACGACAGCAAGTTACAGAGGAGGGGAGGGGGATGTGGGGTGAGGCGAGCAGATGGGTGACTGGAATGAGCAGGGAAGCATACTCATGGCAAGAAGCGGCCTCAGTTCTACAGACGTATATATATTACATAACAACAAACAGCCAACATCACAAAATGACACAAAAAGGTGTATGTGTGTGCCTGCGTGTAAGTGTGCAGATGTGCACTAAGACACTTCAAAAAAAGGACACCAAGGAGGGATAGCAAGTATGGTACAGTCAACTTAACTGGATGAAAGAAGCGAAAGCTTTAGGTTTAATCACACCAAGTTTAACAGCATTGGATTCACAGAATAGCTAATATTTATGTACAAGTACAAATTGGAGATACATGCAAATACTGTATGTGCTCCATTAAAACTGTAAAATTTGGTTTGCTGCATCCTAAGTGTGATTGTTCTTATTTTGTGACTTTACTATGCGTTATTATAGAAACAAGCCACAATAGGAAATGCAGTATAAAGTAACATGTAATCTTCAGGGGATCAAAGTAATACCACAGAATATATGCCTATCTGGACATATATCGCAAAAATGATTTTGTAGTCACAAGCTATATGAAGCGTAAACGTAAAGTTTAAGGTTTGTACTTCATAAAGAATTTTTAATATTTAGAGTCACACATTGAAAGTCAGTGTAGAGATAGAAAGATGTTCATGAAGCTTGCCACATGCTGTTTAACTAAATACACATGCAGTGCAAACTCACAATCACACAGTCGCACACTCACACAGCTTAATCAAAACTCATGGCAGCTATACATACAATTAAACAAAAAGCAAACACATGCTAAAAGAAATAAATGCAAGCCTGAATCCAGGGGTCTTTGTATCATGTGCAGTTACAGTGTAGGTACAGTAATGAAGAAACAGAAACCGTCACTGTGATACAAGGATCTGTGAAACTTTTATAGACAGCGTGCAGACCCAGGCACACAGGTGAAATCAGATGCTATTGCAGCAGTCGCAGTCGGAGATTTTAACCACGCAGCCGGGCTTAAGTGCCAGGGCAGAGCACTCACTTTCCCAGGAAATCCCACACCATGCCCCCTATCTGCTGGGGAGCAGCGGACACAGAAGGGAGCGGGTCAGGGGGAGCTCTGCCGCCGGGACGAGGGGTGGGGCGAGGGGTAGAGGAGGGGGGGCTGGTGTGAGGAGGTGGTGGGGCATAACAGAGAAAGAGTTGCAAAGAGGACGGAGAAGAGATTGAAAACACAGAATCGGATTTGAGAAAGGAAATGAAGGAGGTTCAAGACCAAGGTTGAAAATGATGAATGACAGAAGGTAAAGAAAGGGACAGGTGGGCATGAGATGGAGCATAGAAAGAGGAACAGGATAGAAACAGTGGCAAAGAAGGACAAGAACACGCAATTAATCAAACACCACTAACAAATTAGCCTGACACTTAAACTAAGTGGGCTCTATGACTGGCTAGGAAGGCAAATAATTACTGGTTTGAACAGTTAGACTGTAAAAGTGTCTACCAAACTTTGCCTCATCAGTCCAAATCCTGTCCAGGTGAACAATAATACTCTCCTCCAAAAGTCAGTTGAACTAAAGCAAAAAGCTGCTTGCAAAGAGGTGGGCCAAGAGCTGATGAAGCCAGCAGCCTTATTTGTGTGATCCATTAACTGATATCAGTTTGACCTCTTACATTAAGAGGGTGGCTGAGGGGCACTCTGTGCTGTAAAATCACATCTAATACATTGTCACACAACTACAGAGAGGCTTCTGGTGTATCTCAACATGCAGCTCCAACTAACATCTATGACACAAGGCCATGACTGGATCCAGTGTAGAAGAAGGTGCTGAAAGACCTTTATGAGGACACACTTGTACATATAAACATGAAAATGAGTACAGCACATAACAAAAATGAGTACACCACTGTTCAGTAACACTAAAATGTTACATAACTACAAATGCTGTCTATTTAATACAATTTTATTTTTTGTATTTTTATTGTTAATACCAAAGAGCCCATTCATCTAAAAACAGGTTTAGCTACATAAACTTTAATGAAAGGCTCATATTTAAGAATTAACCACATCAAAGCTCAGCGCACCCTTCATCAGTGACACTCCATTTTTTCAGTTTTTAGTATTTTGTATGCAGCTTCTATTTTTGATGGCAGATTTGATCCTCCTGAGCATGGAGATATGTTCTGTTTTTCTTTGCAAATAATTATTTTAAGCTATTGGATTTTATTGTTCTACCTTCCTTCCTGTTGGATTCAGGGGACATACAGAGTTACAACGTTTTTCTTAATTTGCGTGATTTTTCCAGGGTGTTTAGGATCATTGTCATGTTGGAAAATATTTCTCCTGCCAACCTTCTTGAGACTTGGATTTTTTTTTTTTTTTGTCATTCAGTATTTTGTTGCACAAACTCACTAACTAACTCAGTGTTGTGCCATCTATGAATTTTTGATCTTGATGAGTTCCTTTATAACCTTGTTTTGACAATTAGTCTGATTAGTCTGAATTTGAAATCACAATAATCATTTTTGCTTCCGTGTTCACAGGTGCGCTCACTTTTGTTGCAGTGAGTTGTATTTTATTACTTTTGAAGTCTGTATTTTTAATGCAATCTATTTTGTGTTCTTTTTAAAATATATATATATAAATAAGATAAAATACCCTACCCTTCAACCCAAACAAACTGAAAATAGTAAACATATTGTTTTGGACAATGATATTGAAGGGTCAGTTCACCCAAATTTCAAAATATCATTCTGCGTGGAGGTGAGTGGAGGTTTGTTAACAAGACAGAAATCATACACACTAGTGTTAACTAAAAATAGGCTCTTCTTTTTGTTATTATTTTGGAGGACCAAGCCTTAAACAACTTCCAATTTTTAATGACATCTAGCTCTCCTTCCTATGAAGTTTGAGTTTATATATTGCAAGTTGCTTTGGAAAAAACACACATACACACATCAGACAAATACATGACAACATTATGTATTACATACATAACCAATTTTGCTGAGAGAGCATGGAGATATAATTGTTATTTCTATGTGACTATATTAGTGGTAGACAATATCTCGGAAGAGGATTAACTTAAAGTAATATTTGTTTGAATAACTTTGCTAACATCTCTTCTCTACAGACAAAGTTAGTTACCTTTCCAACTCAGCAATCTTCTTGTCTTTGTCATTCTTTTCAGTCTCCACCTCTCGCAGGATGTCTAGGAGTCTCTCCACCTCCGTCTGAGCCTTGTTGGCCTCATCCTTGTAATAATTCACTTCCTTCTCGAGCAATTTCACTCGGTCCACATACTCTGGGTTTCCCCTGGAGCCAGACTGCTGCTCCACTTCATGGGCTTTCTGCATCCACACGCCAAGGCAAAAAAACGCACACAGGCAAACACACACAGACACACACACAGAGATAAACTCAGTTAACATTATTATGTAAACATAACCATGCAGTGCAGCACAGAGTGTTTTATTGTCCATGAAAGAGAGACACATACAGTACATTGCAGTCCATCAGTGTGTTATGTTAATTACTCTCCTTACTCTCTCCCTCTTTTTCCAAATAAATAAAGCACTGTAAAAATATTTTCTTCATCTAAGGTTTTTTTAGGGAGGTTTTCCTTCTTTGAATTGAGGGTCTAAGGGTGGAGTATGTACAGACTATGAAGCCCCATGATGCAGTTTTTGATGTGTGATATTTGGCTTTACAAATAAATTAACTTGACTTAAAAAAGTTGTCAACAAGGGCATCATTACTGCTGCTGGCTCATTAGGTTTAACAGAGCTATTACTGAGCTCCATTTTAGGGCCCTCAGAGACTCCCAGTCATTTTTGCACACTTGGTGGTCACACTTGGTGAGTATGCATAATATATTGTAAGATGCTAAATCATGATTCTCTCTCACTGGTTATCTGTCACAAACTAATCATTGCGCTAACAGCTCAGTCAATATGGACTCATCTCGCCATTACTGCAATAGTTTGTAACTCTCCATGAATTACATCAGCGGTACACATCACCCTCAAGACAATATACAGCCACACATGTCAACACACGTCGCAAAAGTGCAAGAGTTAAACAGAGCCAAGGAAGAGCATCCACCAAAACACTGCAGTGATCTCCAACCACAGCTGATACCTCAGCTAACTGCACCACACGGAGACAGAAGAGAAGCGAGGCAACACTGACAGTGATAACATGCAACAAGGTCGGACCATATCATGCAAACCCAGTGAAGCTGCACAGTCTTTGCAATTGTCAGTCAAAAGAATGGAGTCAATCTGTTGGCTACCAGCTTCATATTTTAAGCATGAGGAGCAAGGTTAGAGGTTGACCTTGTAGAAGGTTATTCTTAGATTGTAGAATAAAATAATTTTAGATCTACTAATGAATATTGAAGAATTGAGAAGGCGAATTTTACTGGACACAGGCATTAAGCCCTGTGGGTTGAAATTAATATTTTCATATGGATATTACAGTATTAATAGAGTTTATCAATGCACCTGAAAGTTGGACCTACATCCTATGACCTAGTTTATGATGGTTTTTGTATGTATTTTTATATGCATTTTGTTTTTCTGATTTCTTTTTATATTGATCTATTGTCTGTTTTAGTGACGAACTGTATTTGCTGAGTTTCCTAAGAATTTGGACCATAGAAATTACAATCTAAATTTGCATATCAAATGTATACTTTCATGACAAATCATATGTATGCTCCATAATGTCTGGGATGTCTAATAAATATTATATTAGAGTACATATTAGAGTGCCTTTTTCTCAAATGTGGATTATCTCACATACTGCAGTTCAACATAAAATAGATAAACCAACTATGTAGCCTGCTAAAATTGTTAATAAAAATACATGTTGTAAGTCCAGCTGATAGAGCAAGCTTGAAATACTGTCTATTTAGCTCTAGTCTGATGTCACAAACACAAATAGAACAGCTGCAGAATAAGCAGCACAGCATTGAGTGCAGTATTAAGCTCATGATGTCAGTATAGTATAGGATAGGTCAAAGAATTATCAGTGTCCTCATGCTTTCAATATGTGCTTCAGAGAGCTCAAGAAAGGAACTTACAGGATTGTTCATCTGACTGAAAAGCTGCTCAGCTTGCTACATTGCAAACAGAGGGGTTGAGGAGGAGAAGGAGGAGGAGGAGAGGTAGCAGTAGTAGGAGGAGGAGGAGGAGGAGAGGGAAGATGAGGAGGAGGAGAAGGAGGAGGTGGGAGTGTTGGAAACCCAGGAGAGTAAACTGTTAGGATTTAGTTTGAGTCAGAGGAAAGAACAGCAGGTTCAGACATGTTACAATGCATGTTTGACAGAGCAGTAACATAGTCTCACATGTTGTTACAGGTTAACGGTGACAAAACACAGACAAATGCAGAGGGACAAACACAGGGGGAGTCTGTGGATTATGGAGAAGTAGGAGGCAGAGGGAGTGTTTAATTGACTGCCTGCTCCCTGCAGTGGCCTAACAAAGCAATGCAGTCTGTTATAGGGGAGGAAGAATGATGGTAGCCATTATCCTAATTAACTGTCTTCATATAAGGCAGCTTCATGTTCCTGGTTCCGTTTGGATTACGGAACTTTTTTCAAACATGGAATTAGCTTAATGAAAGATTACAAGTTTTCATGTTCGTGTATTTTATATGTTATGTTCTGTGAGGGAGGGATTATTAGTTACTCAGAACTATTTTTAACCATGAAAATAATAAAAATACAAGCACTGAGAAGTAGCACTATATAAATTCAAACGCAAACAGTATCAACCCCTTTTTAGTTTAAAAATACAAGGAATAATTCTGTGAATGTTCTCATTCGTCCAGGTCATCTTATTTCAGGTAAGAGTTGAATCAAATTCAACTGGACTTGTATTTGTCTTGAAGACGTTTCGCCTCTTATCCAAGCGGCTTCATCAGTTCCTTACGCTTCGGTCTGACTAGTCCCCACTAGTCTGACTGAAGGAATAATTCACTTATTTTCCAAGTCTATAACTGCCATTCAAGTGGTCCCTGGACTCACAGTGAACTAATTCTTCACAGTGGATGCATAGCTCTGATTTCTTATTTAATGCAGTGCAAATGATGAGTAACAACTCTCCAGACATCATCATCAAAGCAGTTAAACACTCTGATCTTCTTGAAATCATCTGTGAAAATTCATCCTCTGTGCACATCCTGTTCATCCAGGTTTCTGCAATGTCCAGTTCAGGGTTAGTTTTATTTAGATATCGACTGTATGATATGATTGAATGCTCCAGAACAGCAACATGGACCTTGTGGTGGCAACATTTTCAAATGAATATAAATATGCATGCATATGTATTTGTGACAGACAGACTACTGTTGTATCCTATTAGCTCTGGCTGAACTTTTTTACTTTTTGCCCTGTCATAGGACTTCAGATTTGTCCTAAGGAAACTACAACAAAACTGTTACTAAAAAGGAATTCTAGTATGAAAAAATGTAAATGCTACAAACAGAAATTGTTCATTATTATTCCAACTGATTGTTATATCTAATCTTGTGAATTATTTGTTAAAGAATAACTTTCTGAACTCTTCCCGATGTCACAGCTGACATTTACAACTGCACATCTAAATATTAAACAGAGTTAAATTAGTAATGACCTGTTTCATAGACTCTAAATCAAAGCAGTGCCTTGAATGGGGCTATGACTGATACTGCACTGTGACGAACACCTACCTTCTGCAACTGTGTCTCCAACTTACTACACTCCTCTTTTTTCTGCTCAATGGCAATTTCCAGTGACTTGAGCTTTGAATCTTTCTTGAGGCCAGAAGACGCCAGGGAGGAAGCATGCTCCTTGAGATCGATGAGACTGGACTGCAGGTGGACAGATGGCACAGACAGTCGGCACAGGTTCAAAGCAGACAAGCCAAACACAGTGGCAGGAGGTCTATCTAGGTGCACAGTGCCACACATGGTAGCTTAAATGTCACATAAAGACCTACTGAAAGAAGCACATACAATATAAGCTATACAGTACAGACAAAGAAGTGCTGGGAATGCTCAGTACAACAGAGCAGAGAAACATCAAGGTGCAACATGTGAACAATCATTCCACATACCGAAAAAAATCTCACTCACTGACCTCTTTCTCTGTTAATTCTATCTGCAGGCTGTTGACTTTCTCCTTGAGATCCTTGTTCTCCTTCTTATAGGATTCTACTTCTTCCAGGCGTTCTCTGTCTTCCCTTTCCCTTTGGTCCTTTAAAC
>JANJYP010128601.1:0-11739 GCA_024605115.1 Rastrelliger brachysoma | reverse complement strand
ATTAACTACAGAGATCATATCACTTCTCAACAGCTGTAACTACCCTCCAGCCCCTCTCTCCCTCTCATGCAGTCCAGCTCTTTCACTTTGTTACCTAAACAACATGAATCTGGGTGTAGGTATATTTGTCAGCATGGCAAAGAGTTTTTACTGTATATTTCACCACTTCTTGAAAAACAAAGGATGTTTTGTTGGGGCCCGTTTTCAGTGTCTGCATCAGTTATTCCAATCAGACTCCCATCTGTCCCAGCTTACGGTTCCCCCCAGTGCCAAGCCACAGGAAATTAGGTATTCGTATCACCCGAGGGGGGTATGAAAAGGGGCATTTGTTTCACTGCTGTAGGTGACAAAACAGCCGAAGAAATAACAGAGGGCAGGAAAAGTATGAAAAAAAGATAGCATATGAGGAAATTAGAGAAGAAGAAATTGGGGTAGATGATGAGAGAGATGGAGAGAAATATCTAAACTCCATGCTGAAATCTATGATGAGTTATGGCCTTGTAACAGTGTAGGATAAAGCTAAAGTTGGTGTTTTCTCTGAAAACATATTCAGTGAGACTTCTCACTGCATAATAAAAATAGTTTTGTCTGCCCTGTCATTCATTTTGGATAATATAGAAGGTAATGCCCCATGGTAAATAAAGGAAAATGTCCTCTTTTTTCTCATAATAAAGACATTAAGAGACATTTTATACAAAAGATTGATCAAACATTTTATTCCTTTGATATTTCAACTTTTGAAATGGCATTTTGTTGCTGTTATGGCAGAGTTGCCATTTTTGACACATTACAAGTAGTCCTTGAACCACAACTGAGACAATTGACATTTATTTAGAAACATTAACAGAACCATTCGCATTCACAATTTGGCTAACAGACAGTGAATGACCAAAAGAGAGAGTGCAGACCTTACACAATCACATATTATTCCCATTGAATAGTGTGCGGTTTCATGAGAAAAAGTAACAAAAACCTGCAGACTTTTTCCACTAGATTAGTAAGCTCTGGAAACACTATTGTTTTAGGAATTAAATGGTCATGCAATGACAGTTTTGTGTACTGAAATAAAAAGGTGATGAGATGACACAGCATCTTTGAAACTCAGGCTATGTTAAGTCTGAAAAGCTTTGTGTACATGCTGGGCGTCATGCCAGCATCAGTATTGCAAACCAGTGTTATTTGACAAAGGGCTTAACATCTTTTTGATTATTTTTTATTGGATATCTAGATGTTTCCTGGTAACCGTCATTTGAATTATTCCCAAAACTATAAAACACCTCCTATGTGCTGCATAAAGCTGGCCAAAGCAAATAAGCCTAATGTGTTGAATTTATTTTCAGTTACTGTTTAAGCGCTGTTGGCTGAAAATGATCACAGTTCATCTGAAGTTGGGTAAAATCCATATTCTCTGTGTGAGCGTGTTGCATTGAACCATCTGTAGAAGGAAGACACATTTCTAATTAATAGATATTGACTGTTGATGAGTCTTTGCCCTGTGGATTAATGCTTTCATCAAAAGCTTGCACCAATCACAGTGGATTGTCAGTAATTTTTTATGGGGCTTGCAGATTCTCCTTGTGGGAGATGGAGGGAGGTTTGTTTAATGATGGTCATTATACTGGCCTTGGGCTGAGGTGCAGTGTTTATTTGCTGGCTAGAGCTCCATATCCCCTGGTCTGTCTCTGGTATCGTTGGGTCTGATGCTGACTGACTCTGATTTATTGGCCTTCACAGCACACTGCATCCTGGCATGTGTCCTCTCAACGGCGGTATCTGATCGGACCTTAGGCTGTCTGTCTGACTGGCTGGCAGCCGTTACTCGATAGGTGATTGACCGTTTGGCTGGGAAAACGAGACAAGGAAAGTGTGATGCCAAGAGAGAAAATTTTTGCTTCTTGCTTTCAAATGCTATACCAACCAAAAGGATTGAATATTTATAGTTTAATAAAATCTGTAGTATGTTAGACTTGAAGAATCCAGCCAAGTATTTTTTTTTTTTGCTGCCGCACACTTTATTAACTTAGCCCGGCTTGGCCCAGCTTTACCCTGCCTTGTTGAGGAGAGACACCATGGATGCCGGTTAACTTGGCAGACAGTCGGCCCTAACGCAGAGAATTAGGATAATGTCAATACCACCCCAATGGCCTGGATGGGGTCCTCTATATGCAGTCTACCTTACCATATTCCTATTTGAATGATAGTAAAATAATTCCCCTTTCTTTGATGTTTCATTATTACCTCAGATCTACAGTATCAGTGTAAGTAAGGACAGGAAAAAATATCCACAAAGAGTTTTAGAAGAGTTTACATTTGGTATAGTGAACAATAGCCAGTTTCCTTTTCTGTGTTATATGCATTAGGTTGCTTTTTAAGTTTTTATTTGTCTGCATTTAATGCTTATGCATATGCTAAGACTGAGCAGTAAAGAAGGTTATTTGGGACAGCTGATAGAGACACAGTCCCTAGATAAAGTGGCATTTAATGTCAAACAGTATGAAAAGATTTAGCCATTATCATGTTTGCTCAACTTAAGCTCAAATTAAGTGCAAAACTTTAAAGTGTTTTTCTGTAGTGGTACTGTTATTAGTTTTGAGAACCTTTTCCATCACCTTCTCCTTATCACCATCTGCTTTTGGGTCTTTTTCTATATGCTACATTCCTGTATCATCTCCACTCATAGATATGACAGAAGAGGTCCAGGTGTTTCTATAGGTAGCAATATGTAAGAGTTTTTTCACTCCAAGGGGGTCAAAGACCAAGCAGATAACCTAATACTAAGCCAAGTAACACTGACACACACACACACACACACACACAGACACAGACACAGACGCCTGACCTGTAGCCCTGGCAACTGTGAACTTCTGGTCTTTATCTTTATGGAAACAAACTGTCCATAGTCATTTTCCATGCCTGTCCAGCACTGGCCTTCCTTGTAGGTCAGTGGAGGACGGCTGCTTTGGACTTCCTTAACTTTTGACCCTTTGGATTCCTACATATGGAGTTAGACCCTCAGGCTATGGCCTCATAAGGTGTTGATTTGGTGCTTTCTGATTTTGTAACTTGCTAAAAACCTAAAGAAGCACCAAAAATTCAATGCTTTATAAAAAGAGGTCTGCTAAGGTAAAGTAAGGTATAATACTTGTCTTATTTGATTATTTTTTTCTCATTTGGCTGCCTTTGACTTTGAACTGGCTACAGTATCATTTTTTCTTTTATTCTTCATATTTTCCCTTAGATGAGGTGGCAGTCATTTTTCTTTTATTACAATTAATGGCAGTTAACAAGCAATCCACGGGCCGGGAGGCAACTTCAAAGGCTGTGACATGGCCACAGAAGAGTTAATCTCCTTTAGATTGAGCACTGAGAACAGTAGGACATTTCAATATTGAGGAAACCTCCTGGGGCTTAAACTCCATTTTTTATGCCTGTCTTTCATTCTGTTTTACTTCAGTTTGCCCTCTAAAGCCTATTCTCTGTAAGAGACCAGGCAATGACCTGGGGGAAAGACAGAGAGAGAGAGAGAGTGAGCCAGAGAGAGACGGGGTGGGGGTAACAAACTAGAACACCTCAGGGTCAGGCCGATATAATCCTTCATATATTAACATCCCCCAAGTCTGTAACAATTAAAAATCTTAGATAATTTGTGGAGAACCAGATCAAGGAAGAAGTTAGATTCACTACCCATTAAGCGTTGGAATGCTGATGTCTCACTCTATGCATTGCTGAAGTTTTCTTGCGTCCTTGTTCGGTTGGTATGTTTGTCCCAGTAATACAACCCCCACAAAAGGGTCTTATGCTGCTCTCTCTTTCGTTTCCATATCTGTTTTCCGCTCCACTCCTCCTCCTGCTTCCTCCTCTTCTCAACATAAACTTGTTTTGCTTTCCCTCCCACTGATTCCCTGTTCCTTTCCCACCAACCTGTCTTCCCTCCTCCTAACTGCCATTCCTCTCTCTCTCTTCACACTTTCTCTCTAATACCAACTCTCATGTTGGTGCAAATGTCCAAAAGAATCCACAACTTCTGCCTTTCTCCTCTTCCACTTTTATTTTTATCTTCCCTCTTTGCGTCACTTCTAATTCTTTCTACATAAATATCTCTTGTCTGTCTGCCCACCTGTTTGTCTGTCTCTCTGTTCCCTGTGCCATCTGGTAATGTGGTTGGAGGTGTGCTCTTCTCTCCATACATGAGAGATTCAAACCCCAGCTGTCATCTCCCTAGTGACAGCCGGTGGATACCACAGATACTGTCTGGTGAGGAAGAGAGGAAGGTCATCTGTTTCATGCAAGAGGAACACAAGTAATCAAAAAAAGAATTGTGAAAAAAAATTCAGAGAACAAAGTGGCATCTTTAAACTGCATNATATATATATATATATATATATATATATACACACATATATATCTACAGCTGATGCCACTTCTGGAAATGTTCTGAAAATGTTTTCACAATTTTTTATGTTATATTAAAGGGTAGCAAGTTGCTTGACTTTAATTAGTTGCATTATGGGAAATATAGAATCTAGTGTTGGGCTTGACTCACACAACAGTCAGAATATCTCAGTCACTGCTGAACATTACTTTTTAAAAATTTGTCCCACAAACTTATGTAAGTGTAATAGCATTCCGTTGCATATACTAAAGGTTACTAGTCCTTTAAAAGTTACTGGTCTTCAGTTAGCATCTGAAAACATTGAGTAATCTAGTGTTATTTTAAACAGTCATAAATTATGTCCTGGGGGCAAAGATTTTCTAGAAAGATGGGATCTCTGTCAAACGACTTTACCATGAGTGTCTGGATCAGGCTTTATCCCAATATACCAAGCTGTGGTCCCTCAATTCTTAGTCATACCATCAGCAAATGCAAACAACTAACCACCAATACAGATGACCGCAGATATACCCATCATTATACGCTTTGAAAGGTCACTAAGGATATCATTAATATAACCACACAGTTGGAAGCCTTTCAGCTTGTTAAACAACTTCACGCAGCAGTTTCACTCAAGTGCACACACTGACACTCATAGTATTCCCTTACTGTAAATTTTGGGGCTGAAGATTGATGCATGTTGGGAATTTCTGTACATTTTTAAATAGACAGACTTTTAAATAGGTTTGTAATTATTCATGGATGATAGAATCTGAAGTGTTCTTCCCATTAGCTTGTAAGGCAGCTGTAGACCTCCATCC
The DNA here is from genome assembly GCA_024605115.1 of Rastrelliger brachysoma. Taxonomy (NCBI): domain Eukaryota; kingdom Metazoa; phylum Chordata; class Actinopteri; order Scombriformes; family Scombridae; genus Rastrelliger; species Rastrelliger brachysoma. The sequence continues at coordinate 6,546 of JANJYP010128601.1, read as the reverse complement.
CATTGCATGTTNTGTGTGTGTGTGTGTGTGTGTGTGTGTGTGTGTGTGTGTGTGTGTGTGTGAGTGAGCAGATCCAGTCACCTCTAGATGTGGTTTAGCTATTTTCTTAAAGGAAGGCTTTGTGGCTAAGCCGTGATGACTCTTACATCTGCCAGACAGGGTCAAAGTTCACTGTAGGTTCTCCACTTGTAAGAATCAGGGCTGACTGAGGGGTAGTGATATGGAGCAGCATTGGATATATGCCAGAGAACAGGGTATGGAATTTGGGAGAAAGGAGGACTTTATACATCTGGTCCTTCCATGTTTATACTCAGGCTTGGATGAAAACAAAATGCGACTCCCCATGTTGTAAGCTCTTCACATTTCCTTCCCTCCCCTCCCCTCTCTGAGAATACCTTCATCCATCACTTGAGAAGGCTTTGTATAAAAGCTTGTTTTGTTTATAGACCATGAAAGTCTTGGGCAGCTCAGAAAATAACTCATAACTCTGTGTATTTGTTTAGGGACTAAACTGAAATATGTTTGAGAGAACTGGGTGAGTAGTGAGTTTGTTCTTTTCTTTGTCTTTGTCAGGCCCAATGTGTGTGGCTCTCGCTTTCATTCATACTGCTGCCCAGGCTGGAAGACTCTGCCAGGAGGGAACCAGTGTATTGTTCGTAAGTTCCTCCATCCTTAAATCCTCTTTAATATGATACCACAAAGCCCAGCATAGAAAAGAAGACATAGACACGGGATGATTCTGTTTATGTCAATATCATTGGTTAAATGCATGAAAAAATAACAAATTAATTGAATTCACTCTCATCTCCCTATCTTCAGCAATTTGCAGGAATTCATGTGGCGATGGGTTCTGCTCCAGACCTAACATGTGTACCTGTTCAAATGGTCAACTCTCTNCCATCCTTAAATCCTCTTTAATATGATACCACAAAGCCCAGCATAGAAAAGAAGACATAGACACGGGATGATTCTGTTTATGTCAATATCATTGGTTAAATGCATGAAAAAATAACAAATTAATTGAATTCACTCTCATCTCCCTATCTTCAGCAATTTGCAGGAATTCATGTGGCGATGGGTTCTGCTCCAGACCTAACATGTGTACCTGTTCAAATGGTCAACTCTCTCCCAGCTGTGGAGCAGGAGCAGGAGGTTAGTATAAAGTATAACAAAATATAAAGTTGCATTTGATCCATTATGTTAATTTCCTACACACATTGGCAGTTTCATTGTATTGGTGGGCTGGGCATACTAGACTTGAAACAATTAGTCAGTAAGTCAATCAGTAGAAAAAAAAAGATTATTAAATTAAAAAAAGATAAATATTTTTATCTTGGAGCAAAAATACCAAACATACCCACTCTATGTCTTATTTAAAATTAAATTGAATATTTTCAGGTTCTGGCAAAAAGGATGATGTTATCTTAGGCTTTACTCAAGTTATGATTGGCATTTTTCTAGCATTTTTGACATTTTATAGACCTATGTTAACTTAATTAAGTGAGAGAATAATTGGCAGATTTATTGATAATGAAAATAATCCAGAGCCNAGGCTTTACTCAAGTTATGATTGGCATTTTTCTAGCATTTTTTGACATTTTATAGACCTATGTTAACTTAATTAAGTGAGAGAATAATTGGCAGATTTATTGATAATGAAAATAATCCATAGCTACTGCCCCAAAACCTATGACATTATATAGATGTATTTATCTGTCCATTAAATTATCTTAGCTTAGCAGAAAGAATGGGAACAATGGGAAGCAGTCATTCTTTCTCTGTCAAATGGTAAATAAAACACCTCTTAATGGAGATGGGAAGTATAAGTGTAGTATAATTAGCATGCCAGATTTAAGAACATTTTGCATGTCATGCTTATGCATTTTAAGCTTTTCACTTGTTATTTAGCACCATTGGTTAGGTTAGGGCACAAAAATCACTTGGTTAGGTTTTGGGAAGATCATGGGTTTTGTTAATATAATCAGTAAAATGTGTCTTGTTGTTTCCCATTGTTTGTGCCACTGGCTGAAGTGTTATATTTCACACACCGACATGAGAGTGGCACCCATCTTCTCATCAGCTAGAAAGCACATAAACATGATCTTCAAAATCTTCATTTAAAAGCCATCTCCCTAATAACTGCGCTATCGCAGTGCTCAATGGTATTGTGTAATTCATACAGATAATATTAAATTCCAACACATAAGGCACTTCTTTTTCTATAAATCTAAGGTCAGTTTAAATGTATACAACTGAGGCAGCAGGGTTGCGTGGTTGTATAGCTTTCCTTTAGTTTCAGAGTGAAGCTTTTTGTTGGTAAACGACATGTGGATTCATAAAATCGTCCAGTAAGGACTAATGTAATTGTATGTTTCTGAATAGTGAATAGCAATAGTGTATTTCTCCACTCTATTTTGTGATCCTGCTCATCGTGATCTTACCTAAACTACTGAGAAAATTGTATTGCCTTTTACACAGAGCAGTTTCAGTTTCTACTCATGCAATTGCTAAACTATTTCCCAAATTTAATGACCCCACCCTTCTCTCATGGGAGCCAGAATCTTACTGTAGCCAGTGTAATAGTAGTGTACGGAGTTCCAGGCCTACACTAAAGCCTGCAGGTCACAGGGTTTGTCAGGATTAAAGCAGAGTCTGGCTGCTCGAGCTCAGTCTTCTGGGCTTAGTTACAAACCACTTAGGATGTGTGTGTGTGGAGTGGAGTGAGGTGTTTTACCACACATGCAGAGTGTGTGAAATCATGTCTTTATAAGATTAATGCAGTGTGTGTGCAGGGTTTAAATATGAAGTTGATATGTGTAGGACATGCTGAAAACATTGTTTTAACCACTACTTTTCGAGCAAAAGTACAAAGTATGTGTTATTGTATTAAGTAGCATGCAATGTGTTCAGCTTCACTGCTTTAGTAGGCCAAAGTCAGCTTATCAGTCTTGCCTGGCTCTGCCAGACCCTTTGCACGTGCTCACATTCCATTAAGTCCGCAAACACACATATTTTCGCATGCATAACTGCAAGCACAGAGAGACAAACAAATATCCATTGAGATTNCACACACACACACACACACACACACACACACACACACACACACACACACACACACACAGACAAAGTGAGCAGTTTGCTGAGACCTAGAGGTGTAATAAGTAAGGATGACTCTTGGAGGAAGGGCATGGGTGCAGCCCTGAAAGGTGTGGGAGCATATGCAAAGATCAGAGTTTTGGCTTCCTTTAGGGGAAGAAAGTGAAGTGATAGATTATTGGGCTGTTACCTGAGATGGACTGAACTGATGGCCAGACTGATGGCCAAACTGTGAATCTCATCTTTCCTCCCTTGTGATTTATGGTGGCTTTTCTTACGCTGGAGAAGAATCCAGGTTTAATCAGAGACAACTTTATTTTTTCTATAATTAATAGATGGGAAAGATGTTTTAATGGTCTGTTAGAGCTCTGTGTATCACGCTGAAAAACCTTCCTCTGGCCCCTTAGGCAGCTTTAATGAAAGTCAGAGGTCAAACAGCTTTATGGTCCGAGATAAAATTACACCCCATCAATTTACTGAATGCTGTTGAGTGACCCTAAGTAATCATGGAGGTCACTATTAGTACTTACCAACTTCCTCTATTAATTATTGATCTTAAACATAAAGGTATAATCCCTCTAACCTATGCTTCCAATTCCCTGACACGCATTTGATATAAAGTTTTGTTACAACTTTAATTCCCACAGAGCCATACTCAATGTTAGCAGTATTTAACACAGTAAAAAGGTTTAAAATAGTTTTCACTACATTATCTGTCTCAGAGGCTTTAGGCACACTCCCGATTGTAGATTTTGTCTTTCCAAATCTGTTATCTTCCAATTTCTACCATTGGAGAGAGTCCACCATTTAACGGGATAATTCAGTGCAGTTGGAAACAAATTGTAGTTCCATTGAGATCTGTTTGAAAATGTCAATTTCCTCTGCCATAATTATACAGCCTGTTTCTAGCACCCTGGTTTGCTGGGTTATAGATAGCATCTTTATTTCTCGCATCTTGCCTGTGGAATGTAGAGGTTTAAATAAATCAACAACACATTTTGCAACTTTCTGCATATAATCACATGTCTGCTATTATTGTTGTGTCCAGACAGATGGTCGTCTATGATTCTTTTTAATGCCTTTTCCTGGAATCTTTGCTGGTTCCCAGTGAACAATACAAGCATGTGTTTCAGTGGACAGCCTCACTGGCATTTCAATTTCTTTTTTTAATAGATTTCAAGAATTAGAAAAGTAAAATCTTTACGAAAGGTGGCTTTGCAACTGCATGAGTAACTTTTACTGATAACCTGTGATACACATCAGTTCCCAGACAGCAAGAGTTCAGGCTGTAAGTCACCTTTGTAATAAACTCACTCACTCACAGCAGAGCAGCTGTGCTGAGGATCGTATAGGGTCATCTTTATGACCTTGTCTTCCCGTAACCATAATTATGAAATCATTACCACTGTCATTCTCACCCTAATACTGAGAAACAGCTGTCTTTAGGCTGACAAGCTTCCATTGGCTATTGAAAAGGAGCATTAGTGAACCCTGGGAAAGCAGAGAACATCTTTTTAAATTAGAAGCCATGCCCTTACCATAAAGTTCATCTTTGATGACTCCAAAGTAATGCTCTATTTTTTTTGCATGAAGTTTATAAGCAAATAAATTGGTCTAATTTACCCGGAAAATTGTTAATAGGTGTGAATTACAGCGTTAGCTGTGCTCAAAACATGACTGTAATGTGAGCTTCCCAGAATGGAAAGAAATCTTTGCATTTGACTCTCAACCTGACTTGACTAAGCAGCTTTGTATTTCATTGCATCACCCATTCATACTCAAACTAACTTGTCACTGGTCTTTGTGTAAATCAGGACAAAACACAATTATAAAGCTCCTCAGTTTTCCATCAGGCACACTTATGCTCACGCACACACACATGCACACACACACAGGGCACACAAACCGGGACTTCCTGTGTTTCGCAGCCTCTTGTAAAAAACACCCAGATGTGAGCAGTTCACCAACGACACTACCAGAATATAAAGGTGCATTGTGATGCCGCAAAGCTACACCCAAACTCTTTTCTCAAGAGACTCAGAGTGAGACTATGAGTCAAAAGACACACATGCATATCCCCAACTCCTGTTACCCCGGTACTATACAGTCTGTGCTCTGCACGTGCAGCTTTCCAGGCATGGATCATTGGGGCAAACCATCTTTCTCCACCTGCTTGAAATGAAGTGCCATAGGGAGGGGGAAGTGAGAGGCAAAGTTAGCCAGTGAGATCATCTCCTTCTGTCTCCAAATGTGCTTGTTTGCTTCCTTCTCCTCCCTCTCCTGTCTAGTTACTAACAAAGAAACATGACAGTAACTTACTCTGTGACTACTACCCACAATACCTTTCCATCTCATCAATGCCTCTCCATCTTTCTCTATTGCTGAGGGCAGAGAGTTAAGTCAATATGAAGGAAACTGACAGAGAAGCATCTACTAATAAATCTCCTGTCCCACTAGTCCCAGCCAAAGTCTTTTCCCATACTTGCTTGACCTATTTAGAAACATTTTTTGTGGGGTGGGGGGAACTGAAAAATCGAGTAGTTTACCCAAGTTGCCCTCAGATTTAGGGGAGTCTGAGGTGCAGCACACTGGAGCGATTTCCTCCATGGTTTGTTCCACAGGAGGGAAAACTGTAATCACTCACTATGCTCATTATTCATGTTTTCAAGCTGAGGTTGAAACCTGAGAGGAAGACCTGACCTATCTCCTGTGAGACTAAATGAGAGGAAAGGAGAAAAAAAGAGAGACAGTACGCTAGTACACTAACCTAGAAACCCATCTTACTCCTGAGTCCTAAAACTATTTGCTTTAATTTATCACCATATGTTGCCATGAGATACAGTCCAGACAAAAAGTAGATTCTGCCAGATTTGTACATACAGTCTGCCAAGTGTTGCACATAAGAAAGTTAACTGGAGCTTCAGAGGTATTAAATATATGGAAAGAATGAAAGAATTGTTGACAATTGTAGTGAATTACACCTCTGTCTTGCGTTTACTGAAACTATGCAAGGTCTTCATCCAAGACCCATGCTATGTTAGTCATTTAACTGAAGTCTATGCTGCATGAGGAGCTGGTAAGAGAGGCATGTATGATCACAATGAAAAAAACTACCTAAGAGTATTCACTCATCATGACTAACACAAGTCATATTTAGTGTGTTTGGGTACAGTCAGAAATAACTGGGTGGATTAAAGTGGCTGAAGGCCTCCTGTTGGCAAGTGTGCAAACTCAAAGTCTTATTTGACAAAGTTAGCTACAGGGAAGCTCAGTCATTTCCCCTCTACTGCTCAATGCTGCATGCNGAAAGAAAGAAAGAAAGAAAGAAAGAAAGAAAGAAAGAAAGAAAGAAAAGAAATAGAGGGAGACAGAGAGAGAGAAAGAGGAAATTAATGTTGACCTTGCGATTAAGATATAGAAAGAAGAGCATGAAAGGCGCAGAGGGAA
>JANJYP010128566.1:0-27293 GCA_024605115.1 Rastrelliger brachysoma | reverse complement strand
TCCATCATCAACACTTCATTGACCATCATACACCACACTGGTATTTGTCTTTGCGCTTTAAGATTTGTACTTGAGTACCCCTGGTCTATGGTCTGCACCTGCACCGTGCGAGTCTACAGAGACACTCTGCCAAGGAGAAAAAGTTAGTGGGTTAAATAGTCCAGTAGGTGGCGATAAATGCGCCTTTAAGCTGCAACTGTCAATAAACCCCAAAGAAGAACAAGTAGTAGTAGTTGAAGAGGGCGACGGCCGACAGAGCACACTGACTAGTGGCACTTCATACTCTCAGCATGGCATCACCGTCAGAGTCCAACCTCCAGCTGGTTCAGAAACACATTCGAGCTTTTCCAGACTTTCCAAAGAAAGGTATCCTGTTCAGGTAAGAGCACCTGATAGCTGTCTTCTACTATTTAAACTTCGTGTTGTCTACAAGCCGTGTTTCCCGGGCTGCTGTTCAACGCTTCAGTAGGAACACCTTCCACACGACACATGTTTTAACTTTGCTGGCAGCGCGTGCACAGTTAACATGTTGTAGAATGCTCTTACTCCCGCGTGTCACACAGGTGAATGGACAGGTGTATATTATGTCTGTAGTGTCACCTTGGGGACACACAGGGACAGTAGGAGCAGAGTATTACTCATTTTAGTTCAAGGGTCACATACAACTCAGTTTTATGTCATGTGGGCCAGACCAGGAAACCATTGCCTAATAAAATGAGTATGATAGATTAACTATAACAAACCATATTTTTACAAAACATCCTGGCATCTCAGGCTGTTCATCTGTTTTGTAAAATTAAGAAAAAATAAATGTATGTACTGTCTTAAGATAATTTTATTTCTCAGTCTTTTCAGATTATTCTATGCATAGCTGCTGATTGACAACATTTAGCACCATGTTCAATATATGAATGGTTTAAATATGATGATGTTATGTATTTGTTGTTTTTTCAGAGAATTGTATTCTAGTCAGGGTGAGGAAAACACCACCTTAAGCAGAATGTTACATCCTTACATTTTAACTTGCTCCTAAAAGGTCTTAGGTTTGACACCTATTTAATTTTAATCATAAATTAAATTCATACAGTCATTGCACAGTAGTACAACAATATGGTGTGATCTCTGTGGCTAATTCTCATAAAACAGCATCAGACAATAAACATAAAGCAGCAAACAATGAGACACATAAAGGGTAAAGAAAAAAGAACTGCATAATAAATGGATAAATAAAAATAATGTCACGTCTCAGTCATGTGCTGACAGGTAACATTCTAAATGAAACGCTGTTTCTTTCTCTGACAGCCTGTACACACACAGTTATTTGTTTCAGCTAAATAACCTAACTGTCGGTATTTATTGGTTTGTGTGTGTTGTACTGACTGTCAGTCAGCCAGTGTGAATGTATTCAGTTGATGCCTGAGGTTAGTTACTGCTCCAGAGGTCACTACCTCTTATTCTGTCTGTCTGTCTGTCTGTCTGTCTGTCTGTCTGTCTGTCTGTCTGTCTGTCTGTCTGTCTGTCTGTCTGTCTGTCTGTCTGTCTGTCTGTCTGTCTGTCTGTGTCTGTCTGTCTGTCTGTCTAAAGAATACATAAAATTAAACATACAGCATATGAAGATAATGGTGATCAATAATAATAAGGTCATAAATGGTTGTACTCTCACAAGTGTGTTTATCTTTCTTGGCTTGCTGTATGGTAATGTAATGTGATATGTGTTTTATGCTGCAGAGACATCTGTCCCCTCCTGAAGGACCCAGCAGCTCTGACAGCAGCCATTGACCTTTTTGAAGAACATGTGAAACAGAATTACCCACAGGTGGAACTGATAGTTGGTAAGAAAACAAAACAGAATAAGCGTTATCTGACAAGCCTGACAGGAGACTAACGTAATACTTTGAAAAGATGTTACTATTTTAACAGTTTTCTGCAACACATTTTTATAGATGTTAAATATAAATTCTGTGTACGCATATGTAGAACTAACTCTGATTACCACTGATTAACAAAGGAAATACCACAATGCCAGTGTTTTAAAAAAACAAAAAACAGAATGATCTGAATTAAATACATTAAATACACTGTGTGTGCGCCTGTGTGTGCGCCTGTGTGTGCGCGTGTGTATGTGTAGGCTTGGATGCTCGTGGTTTCCTGTTTGGACCTCTGCTCGCCCAGCGGCTAGGGATTGGGTTCATCCTCATCAGAAAGAAAGGCAAACTACCTGGAACCACTGTGTCTGTGTCATATGAACTGGAGTATGGCAAGGTAACACACACACACAGGATTTTGTTCAAAGCAATGTTTATTCTGGATTTGTTGACCTTGCAGTGTTTGTGTGTGGTGGTGGTGGTGGGGAGGTGGTATAATCACTCCCCATGTAATAAAAATGTGTGTGTGATTTAGAATAGATCCTGATGAGCAGGTAGGCTTCTTGTAAATTTTTGGTATGTTTTTACTTTGTGTGGGTCTGGGTCACGTTTTTGGTATTGTGTAATATGACATGCGGTGTGTGTACATGTCAGTGCACATGAATTCTCTCTGCTGGAACTCGTTTCTGGGTCCTGGCTTTCTCACAGTCTGCTGCACCATCACAGTTTCACAGCTGTTGCTGAACGCAGCTGTTCAGCCTTCTGGGCCTCATGTTTCTTTCTATAAGTGAGAGCTCTACTCACTGTCCCATCTGTAACATATGGTGTACTGACTGGCCACAACACTTTAAACACATGCTGTGCTGTGTGTAGTCCAGAGTGATGTGGTGACTTTCAGTAAATACAGTTAGGTACTACTGACACTGTTAATATTTACCTTTTATAAACTCAGGGTATATATTCACTTTCTTCAAGTCCTCTCCACTATCACTATTTATACTGTTTGTGTCAGTGTGGTCTTTAAATAAAACATCTTCTAGTTTCTATTTAACCTTAAAGTCCATTTCCAGTCATAATCAATGTTTGTCTCAGAAATCACATCACCTATGATCAGTTCATCTCATACCATCCATACACCCAATCTCAACGTATAGACCTTTATATTGAGTTTGTTCAAGAATCTCATTTTGTTAATGTTAACATATGAGCACCGGACATATTTTAAGATTGTTTAATCTTACTGTGACATCAGCATTGTTCATATCTGAGTAGGCAAGTCACGTGACGCCTCTGGCTGAGAGTATCCAGTACTTGCTGACCTAGAAATTAACAATGTTGATGTTGTAGTAAGTCTGATTTTGGTTAAAATTATCTTTTTGAAGACAATTTTTAAAAAAAAAATGGATGGAAGGCTCGCTCGGTGGCGCAGTGGTTAGAGCGTATGTTATGTGGAGCAGTGCTCTTAAGTGGAAGACCCCCGGTTTGAATCCCGAGCGGGGCGTCCTTTCTCCGCGTGTCTACCCCCTCTCTCTCTCCCATTTCCTGTCTACCAACTTTACAATAAAGGCGTCTGTGCCAAAAAATCTTTTTAATAAAAAAAAAAAAAATGGATGGAAAAGTGATGAAACTTGCAACCAAAGAACAATTTTTAAATATGTGCTGTGCTTATATGTTAACTTTTACAACATTTATACTCAAACTGAATGGTTCCTTCTCTGAGCCAGAATGTAGGCTCAGGTCCTCACACAGGGCTCTGCTTCCTGTTGAGCTCTTACATACTGTTTGTATTGCTGTGTGTCTAGGCTGAAGTAGAGATCCAGGATGATGCAGTGGCTCCGGGACAGAAGGTTCTGCTCATTGATGACCTTCTAGCTACTGGAGGTAAGATTGTTACATCTACTTTGTGAACATCATGTTCAGTGGAGAACACAGAAACAAAGCACACGAAAACATCATAAATCCATCAAATCTTTTCCCTTACTTACTCCAACACTTTATCGTTCTCTTATTTCAAAATAAGATGATTCTGTTGACATCATGGATTGATATGAATTTACTAGTCTCTGAGTTGTGAACAAACTTTACTCAAACTCAAGCCTTTGAATTACCTCTGAGATTAAATTCCTTAAAGTAACATTATGGTGGAAAATGAGGTTTTCCCATTATAGTGTTACTTGAAGAAATTTAATCTTAAAATGGGATTTTCCTAGCCAAGTGAGCACCCACTGGTGGTTCGCTTAATTACATTTTTTTTAAAGATTTTTTTGGCACAGACACCTTTATTGTAAAATTGGTAGTTGGTTCAGCCTGCAGGAAATGGGAGAGAGACAGAAGAAGTAGACACGTGGAGAAAAGACACTCCAGCCCGGATTCGAACCGGGGTCTGTTGCTTAAGAGCACTGCTCCAAATGGCATATGCTCTAACCACTGCTCCACCGAGCCAGCCTCTTAATTACATGTAGTGACTACACACAGTCAGGGAACTCTGAATGGAGTTAGGTTTTCTCAAGCCAAAAAAAAATACGGCGGGCCAATCAGTGATCAGAAGGAGGGCTGAACGCAGTGACGTCGAACTCAAGAGCTTTGTTTTATTTATATGTGTGTGTGTGTATATATATATAAAAAATATGTGTGTATATATATATATATATATATATATATAAAAATATGTGTGTGTGTGTATATGTGTGTATATATAAGATATATTATAAAGAGCAGTTAGCATTACTATGACACTGTGTGTGTCTGTGTGTATTTGTGTTGCAGGGACTCTGTTTGCAGCCTGTGAGCTGATGAGGAAGCAGCAGGCCAAGGTTCTAGGCTGCATGGTAGTCATTGAACTAAAGGAACTTGACGGAATAGACAGACTGAAACCACACAGTGTGTTCTCTCTGGTGCAGTACTAATCAGCTTTGCAGCTGGAGAACATCTGTTGCAAGTCACGTCCAAGAAAACAAGAAACCTCTTCCTTTTTTTCCCTGTTTTTTAAATATGTCATTTATGGTTTTACATGTGTACAAATCACATTGAATAATTTCAAATCCACTCCTTGTCCATTGAGCCCACACGTATAGATCCTCTAGAAGTTATATAATATAGAGAAATAATATACTTCACACAGCTGAATAAAAGAGAAACAAAGACAGTAAGTACATTATTAAAGAAAATAAACAGAATTAACGTTGCTCACTAAATTTACACATATATCCCACAGTGAATAAAGGTTGGATAAAGTGTACTCATTAGTTAAACTGTCAAAGCTAATCAGAAAAGATATCCTGATCCTTTTATTATTTTACTCATATACAGTAAAGTATACATGGATTATTAAAATGCATTTCTCAAAGTTCTCATTAATTTCTACATGGTAGTAATTACTAATAACCTGGAGCAGCTGCATGAGTCTTACTGAACATGACAAGGAGACAAGTTTATATGGACCCTTTTTTGAGTCTTAATGTCTTTGAGCATCTGGAATTTTTTTTTTTCCGTTAATGCGTGCTGGGATCATTCATGTGTGCCTGACAATAGGAAAAGCTGGCTGTAGAGGATGATGGGTAGATATATGTTTCTCTGCATGACCAATGTTTACTTTTTTTGCACAGTTGTTCAATGTATTGTATTTTATTATCAAGTAAAAATTTGAATACTAATCACATCTGAAATAATATAAAAGCTGCTGTTGGAACATGACTTTGTCTCTGTATCTTTCTCACATATTTAAAAAAGCTTTGACATGACAGCAGAAATCTATATCTCCAAATCAGTGCAGACATTAGCATTCATACAAATAAATATCAAAATATCCACAAACATACAGTACTGTGCAAAGTCTTAATGTGCATCCATCTTTATTTCTCAGTGTCTTTATTAAGATAAACAGAAAATACAGGACATATGTACACTACATTTAAAGCAAGGAACTCCATTTTCAGGCAAATGCCAGTATTTAGTGTGACCTCCCTGGCACAAAGTACATGTTGAACCTTTGTGGTAATCTAGTATATTCTGCACTTCCAGGAGTTCTTTATTCTTATTTGTTTGTCCAGGTCATTTTATGTGAATTTTGGCTTTTGGATAGAATGATGTGACTGACAGTTGGTCTTATACAATACACATATCAGCAAGCTTTCAATAAGTTAAACATATATGTAATGCTCAAACCTGGTGTAACTGAGCTTTTTCACAGGAAATAGCAGGATAAGGGAGCCATGTCCCTGCTATTGCTCGGGTGTAAGTGGAGGTCATACTAAATGCTTGAATGTTTTTCTGTATTTAAATACTGCATGCACATTTTCTGTATTTCTGCTTGTATTCTAATAAAGAGACAGAAATAATTATATATGCTCATTATAGCATTGATAAAACAATCAATGTAATGGTGACTGAAGACTTTTACGCAGCACTGCATATAGTAAAATACTTTTTCTACAGTTATAATCACACAAATGTCACAGTTTGTTTCTCTTAGTGTAATACTGAACATGCAGCTATTGTTACACACTGACTCCTCTCCTCATAACAGTGTCTGAGGTTCGGAGTATATATATTGTCTATTTTTTCCTATTTCTCACAGTATAATATGAAGATGACAAAGTGAACACTGTCAGTGTTTTTCTTGGATGCTCTGCCACAGTTAGATACAATTCTAATTTATTTTGTGATTTGGTGGTTTTGTTCTAATATTTGATTCATTTTCTTTTAGTTTTGATATGGTTGGGACATATTTGCACTCTCTCAATCAATCTCTATTTGTTTAGCATCAAATCACAACAAACGTCATCTCAAGGCACTTTACACAAAGAGCAGGTCTAGAACCTTACTCTTTAATACAGTGAAAAAGACCCAACATTCCCACATGAGCAAGCTCTCAGCGACGATGGCAAGAAAAAACTCCCTTTTAACAGGAAGAAACCTCAGGCAGAACCAGGCTCGGAGTGGGCGGTCATCTGCCTCGACCAGTTGGGTTGAAATGGGGAGGGAGAGAGATGGCGAAGGGGTTAAAAGAGAGAGAGAGAGGAACACAGGGCCAGGGCAGGGGGTAGTTGGTCCAGGACAGGAAGCGATCAGCCTGACGTCTCCAACCCCAGGTGACCTGCAGGGAGAGAGAGCACAGACAACTCTGGGGTAGAAGTGTCCCTCTCCCTGTTCATCTAGCTAGAGAAATCATTTCCCCATGTACATGCATGGAGTTTTTATAATTTACTTTTAGAATCCTAATAGTGTCTACTCAATTTACTAATACTTACTTTGTCATGGTCAACTAATAGCCCATGGGGTTCATTTAGTGGTCCACACAAGTCATGAAAAACACAGAGAACCAGACCACATTCAATTACTTTTTTTTAGAATTTAGACTCTGGGAATTAAAAATCATAACAGTATGACTCAGGGTTCCAACAGGTCCTTGAAAGTTTGTGAATTTAAAAAAAAAAAAAAAAGGAAATAAGAGACATGGGTCATTGAAAGTGTTTGAATTTATACCTTCACCAAGAAGTTTCCTTCTTAATCTTAAGGCACATTTTGTTACCCCCATGGGTACATTGCAGAGGTTCTTGAATTTGAGGGAATTGGGCCTGGAAAGTCCTTGAAAGCATCTTGACTTTGAAGTTAACCAAAGAGTGGGAACCCTAATAACTACAGTTGTTCTGTTTCACAACAGTTTCCTGCAACAGCTATCAAACCAGCTTATTATTTTATATCAAATAAAGTTATTAAATAGATTACAATCTAATAATATCAACTGGCTGGAAGCAAAACTTAAAAACAGTATACATTTCACTGACCACTAGAATCCTAAAAACAGTTAAAATATGCAGGTACATCAGAAACTATGTCACACTGCTGTCAACAAGTGTTTTATCAGTTTAATGTGTGTGAGTGTCCACAGATACATGCATGTTGTAGTGTAGTATGTGAGCTAACATCCAACATTCTAATAATTTTATTACTATTTATTTAATAAACACTCGCCTGCAGCTAAGTTGTTGCTTAGCTTTGTTCCACATCTTAAATGTGTCTTTAAGTCCTATGTATATAAAAAAAAAAAGGTGCTGAGGTTTGAACACTATGTGAACTTGAACTTGTTAGAAAAAGAGATTTTGGTTTGATGTGGTGTTGAGTCACAGCACTGTTAACTTTTTCCTTTAAGTCATAAATGAATCTCATCACTTCCATTACTGTGTGGTGAGGCACAAACCTCAGTGTTTGTGAAAACAGCCATGTTTGTGTGACACCATGCCACCACTGTTAAACTACTGCACCACCATGACCCCTCCTCTCCTGTCTTTGCTGTCATTTACCATCACGCTCAGATAAATAACCAGCTAGTATTGCCTTTGCTTTATGGTTTGTCACATTTTAATTGTACACACACACACACACAAAAACAGCTGGAGGCAGCAGGGCTCTGACACGCTTTGTATTCTTCAACATTCATTGGACTGCACTTACAAAAATGTCAACAAGCTGACCCTGAAAAGATTGGAAGCAGATGAAAAAACATCTGTACACACACACAATTATACACTATGATTGAGGGAAAAAAAATTCTAAAACAAAAAACAGAAGTGTAGTTAAAAAACAACCTGTTTACAACACAGGAGGATGGTAGAGAGTCTACAACCTTGTCCACTTAGTTCCATGTGAACATACAATATTAGGTTGGAGCGTCCCACTAGAGTCATGTCTACATTCATCTGACTGTCACACTGACTTTCAGCCTGTAGCACAGCATCCTCACGTCAAACATGCCTGCTGTCCACTAATGAGTGACATTAACATTAAAGAGCAGTCTTCACTGTGTCAGCAGCAGCACATACAGCAGAACCTGCGAGGTGAGCAGGTCACTGTCAGTTAAGTCATTGTGATGAGCTCCTCACTTCTCTCAGAGTTTCTCCTCCTCTTTAAGTCTGCTGTTGAGTTTGTCCAGCACCATGCTGAGCTCCATGTTCCTGTTCAGCTTCAGGTAGAAATCCTTCCTGATCGGATGGATAGTCAGCCAATCAGCCGCCACTTCAGCCAGTAGACGGACATGTTTCTCCATGTCACCTGTTCATCATGGAGGACAAGCGAGTTAGACATTATAAGACAGTGAACCTCTCACTATGGCTAAAGCCCATGCTGGCCTTGTGTTTGTGCATATAGGTAGATAAGAACATGGGATATTTTCGTATGCTGATGACATAATCCCTTTTTTGACCAGGTTTAAGGATAGTATCTAAACCACATTTATTCAAACATCACTATTATTTCTAAATTTTCTAAACGAGTTTGCATTGATTTTTATTTCTGTGTGTAAAGCTCTGCTGTTAATGGATTTGTTGCTTGTTTAGGCCTGATGAAATACATGAGTACATACAAACACATGTTTTAGTGTGAGTCATGTCTGATTTGTGTTTATTTGTATTTGGGGATTTATATACAGTTTTGTCTAAATTTAAAAAAATGATTGTATGTCAGGCTTTGTGATCTTTGGCATTTTACAATTTAAGAATAAACTATAAAATGAAATGAGTACACTGAACAGTAAACTTCACTGGGAATTTAATGTATCGAGTACCAGTCTAAAGATTGGATACACTTTCACATTCAAATAAAATGAGTAGGTGTATCCAAACTTCAAAGCTGAATTAGGAAGAAATTATTAAATATACATTAAAAAACTAAAATCACATAGCAGAGTGCATAAAGACATAATGATATATCTGTAATAAGTCAATATCACAGCAACAATAGGTTTAGTACAGTGAGGACTGACCTGTGCTCAGAGCAGATCTGTAGCTGCCCACCATCCTGTTACAGGCCACCTCCATGATGAGAGCAGGTTTCTTCTCAGCTATAAACACATTGCGTAGGATCCTGGCCAGCTCCCCCAGCCGTGACATCATCAGCAGACGCTCCTCATGCTGGGGGTTTCTAGTCATGGCCGCCTGGAGCTTCTGGGCCTCCTTCGCTCGAATCTGAAACACCAGTCAGTCACACAGTCAATGAAAGCACCTCAGCATGACATTTTGATGAATAACATCTCTCTAACTGGGCCTTGAAGGAACATCCAGCCAGTGTACATACCCTGTCCAGCAGGGACTGGGACACTCCTTTCAGAGCAGTTGGGACCTGAGCTGCGGTGGTAGGTGATGGAGTAGATGTCTGGGTGGATGGTGGGTTGTTTGTAGATTTTGGTTCTTTGTTCTGTGCGTCTTCTGTCTTCAGAGCCAGAGACACCAGAGCCTTCTCCATCTGAAAGCACAACAACTCTACTGTAAAGTCCACTAAAGTTGAACACACACACACCGGTTATGAATTCCAGAACCTCCAGATGTTCATCTAGTAAATATCTAACAAATATTACAAGTATCATCAAACTGAATGTGACCACCACATGACCACTTTCAAAACTGATAGTACCTTGGGTGTGATGAGTGAGCAGGCTTTGTCCAGCACCTCCTGAGCTGTGGTCAGTTTCTCAGTGTGTGGAGGCTGAGGCAGTGAGCTGATGTTCACAGCTGGCACAGTGTCTACATTGAAGCGAGGGTGCCAGCGGGTCAGTTTGTCTTCTGGTACAGAGACTGGAGGAACTAAAGAGGACAAGAAGACCTGCACACACACACAGACAGAGAGACATGTGGTCTGAAAACTAGTAAATACTAAAATGTGGGGAGATGTGTCTTGGCTTATAACACTGTATCTGAAGTGTTGGAAGTGACTGTGATTGTCAGTCAGTATTTTACATACACAACTTAATCAAGTTATGCTCAAAAATTCAATTTTGGCGTCTAATAAAACTTCTGTCCTTGTCCCAGTTTACATGCTACCGAGAAATCCAATTACTGACAGGAATGTGTCCTCCTCCTCAACACTAGGCGGTGATATACATAATTTCAGTGGGTGAATATGACACCCTTTCCAGTTGACCTATCATCACATAATAAACAAGTGGAGTCAGACAGCAGACCGACATTTTAAACACCAAGATGGATAATCATACAGCTTTGTACATTGTATGTAATGTACGCTTTACTTATTGTGCAGATAAGTGTACACTGTCATGGTGATTGAGATGTTTTTGTTCCGGGGTCATACACCACTTTGAGGTTGTGGAGCATGCACACATGCATTGTCTAGTTTAACTCTGACATTAGTTGGAGCAACGCGTTTACTGCACTGCAGTTGTCCAGTTATAGTCGGATTATGGCAATAACTAATTTCTTTAAGTGTCATGTAAACATACCGAGTGTTTATTTGAAATGTTGGAAGTGACTGTGATTGGAAGTATATGAAAGCTAGCAGCTGCTCACCTTGTGGTGCTGTTTAACAATAGAGACCAGGTTCTGGTGGAAGATGTGTCTTCTCTCCAGGAGACGAGAGGCTGAGAGGAGGGGACGTGCTTCATTCTGGTCTGTGGACACACACAAGAATGAAACAAAGACACATGGCAGTGGAGACATCAGGCATGTTTTGTTTAGAGAAAAAGTAGTGATTAAGGTAAAGAATCCTTTATGAGGCTCCTTTATATGCTGACTGTGTGCTTTTTTTGTAATTCAATTTTTTATTCATTTCAACTTAAGATAAAGAATGCTTAATGCAGACGTACCATGATTAATTCAGTCACTGAGAAAAACCCCCCACATAAACCAGTAAGAAAGTATTAAGTGTAGTCTTGTATACACGCTATACCCAGGCCTACTCATACACAGTCAGATACATAGTGTTCATCAGCATTCCCTCTCTCAACAAGTTGTAATAAAAGCTGTAAGAGTCTGCCATGTCTGCTTTATTTTGTTTGAGTTATCATTCACCCTGGCAGCAGCAGTCAGATGTTTTGAGACAGTCCTATCTTCTATAGTAGCAGAACCATATAGTGCCCACCTCTGTTTTACATTTGCAGCATGTACTTTCCCATGTTAACCTAAACTGTTTCCAGGGTGTAAAATAATATCTCTGAGCTTGTTTATAGTGGATGAGTTGGTTCTTTTCATCTCAGCTAACACTTGAAATCTCTATGCTGCGTTTTACATAGCATTGTGTTGTTGTGTAAGCAGAGGTGTGATGTGGAACAGTGGCAGCTCCCTGGCTCTTTTACATAGACGTGGGGGACACTACCACCAAAGCCAGCTTGTTAGCAAATCAACTCTGTACCCCCTCCTCCTCATGCTCCTCCTCCCCCCACTGCCTTATATACAGAACAGCAAGGAAGAATAAAGATCTGCACCACCCCCCCCACCCCCGTGAAAACTTGACCCAAATAACTTACACCCCCTTGCAAATAGAGAAACTGGTATATTCCCCACCTCCTGCCCCCCTATAAACCTGTTCTGTCAGCCTCCACCCTCCATAACCTCCACAACAGCATTGGCCACTTTAAACAAATTCATCTGCTGCTCCCTTTGCACATGGACAATGTCTCACACTATCTGCACTAAACACTATGTTGTAAATATAGAATCAATGTGTGTGTGTGTGTGTGTGTATGCTCTCACCAGAGTGGATGCTGGGTTCCACAGTGAGCTGGTAGCTGCCCCTCTTGATGCTGTTGTTGAATGTAGGGATGTTCTTCTCCTGTCTGAAGGTGTACGCCTCAGCAAACACTGTCTTTATCTGGCCCATGTGGCTTTCCTCAAAACGCCTAAGACACGGGGAGAGGGGTGTGTGTGAAAATGAGACGCTGACCTCCACACTCACACAATCAAAGCAAGTGTAAGAAGGATGATGTGTTGGTGTTTCCGTAACAAAAAGCTGCCAATACCAACTTGAGCTATGGAAGGATATTAATGGCAAAAATTAATTTTAAAAAAAGTACAAATAGATATGAAAAAAGAAAAAGTTTAAATGATCTTAGTACACTTGGAATAAACTGACTCTGAAAAAGCCAATTTAAAATGTTAAAGTGAAATCCATATTTTCATTTTTGAAAAATGAAAAAACACTGAACAAATATAATCACACCACCTTGTACATTTTATATGAATCATTAATTACATTATTCTTTTACTATCATCCCAGAGTTTTATCTTCTTATTTTATTAGTCTGGTTTTTATTAAACCTAGTTGTAGTCCAGCTTTTATTAATCACCTTTTAATTTACTTTTATTTTATCTTTTTTAGACTAATTTACTTTTACTAGACCCTTTTTTCCCCCTCTCTCATTTTATTTATTTACCGTAATTTCTGGACTATAAGCTGTTATTTTTTACCCATGCTTTGAATCCTGCGGTCTATACAACAGTGCAGCTAATCTATGGATTTTTACAGCTAACGGCCAGTAGGGGACTTTCTAAATGTATGAATTTTACAGGGTACGTTACACCACCTTTAAACTCTATGGGCTCTATGGCCGGTCCACAGCCCCCACCTTTAAGCAGCGGCCATTGATATTGCCTCGTCAAGCACTGTAAGCTTTGTTTGTTGTTACGGCCACTGCACTGGAATGCTGTTAAACATGTGAAGCTTAGCGTGTCTGAAACGCTATGTGATATAGTAGCCTACAGTTTACACAGCACAGTACATGCTCCGTACTATTGCACTAAATGGTAACACTTGGAAGTTATGTACTGTAAATATACAACTTGTTTATTCAAATGTTAATAAAATGGAAGCTTCTCCAAACAACAATCCCCTCTGTGTATGAACCCTTACATATGGTAATTAAATATTAAAACATCTGCGGCTTATAGTCCAGTGCAGCTTGTATATGTACACATTTGGTTTTTTCCCTAAAATTAGATGGTGCAGCTTATATTCAGGTGCACTTATAGTCTGGAAATTACGATAGTTTATTTAAATTTTTTACCTCTGAATTAGTCTCAATTTTTTGCCTTCCTGTTCTTTATGTTGTCATTTATTGTCTTATTATCAGCTTGTCAAGCAGTGTAAAGCACTCTGAACTACACTAGTCTGTATGAAAGCTGCTGTATAAATGAAGGTTGATGGATTGACTAAGTGCTACATCCTTCTAACCTACTTGTGCATCATGTCCTGAACTCCCTGTTTGATCTTGGTGAAGGTGGGAGTCTCTTGGCGGTTGTACATCATAGCGACCACAGTGTCCATGCTCCTGAACATTTCAGCCAGGACCTTGTACTGGTAGGGCAGGGATAAGCCTGGGGGGGCTGTCTGGGCAAGGGTGTGGTACCTCTGATATGCTGGCTGCTCGCTGCTGGAGGGGGGAGAGAGGAACAAAAATGTAAGCTTCTGATCTGAACTCAAGTGTAAAATGTAATGTGTATGTGTGTGTGTACCTCTCATGTGACTGTGTCTCAATCTGCCTGTTCTCCTCTGACTCTGCCACCTCCTCCTTTCTCTGAGCTCTAGTCGCCAGCTCTTTGGCTCGTGCTAAGGTGGACTTTAGGGTCTTGGTGTCAGCAGGAGGGGGTGTGGTGGTAGCAGGAGGGGTGTTTGTAGGTGCTGGATTTACTGGAGTGGAGGAAGAAACTGAAGAAGAGGAAGCAGCGCTGCTCTTGTCCTCTGTCAGTTTTTTGATCCTCTGAAGGCGAGATTTGAGAGCAGTGATGTCGTCTTTAGACAGAACCTGAGAGAGAGAGAGATGGTCACAAATTTTAAAACACGTGTGGAAATATTACACATTTTTCTCTTATATTATTTATATGTGCTTATTTCTGTGTGTCAAAGATATGCAGATATTTAAACATCTGCATCTTTGATAAAAATAGATGGATGGATAAATGATAGATATTTTATTGATCCCAATGAGAAATCCTAGGTTTCCAGAAGTTCAATATAATCATAAAAGTAATAAAACAACAAACAAAAAGGTGTAAGAGTATAACTAATGCCAGTAGTTAATAGAGATGAGTATAAAGTCTAAGATAAAACTATATGCAGCATAACAAATAGATAAGGATGCTAAAACTGGTATACACATGACCTCCAGTTCTATCAAATATCGGACTTGAGCGAAACTTCTATAAATGATGACTGTTTTGGTTGTTGGTAGAGACAGGATCATATGTTACCTTGTTGGCCTGTCCTCTGTTGCTCCTGGTAGCATGAGTCTTCTTCTGGATGTGATCATGCTTCTCACACACTGAGGGCTGCTGGGTCTCCTCACTGCACAGAGACTGGGCTGCAGTCTGCACACACAGCAACAAAGCATCACATGTTACACAATGATTAGTAGCACATTACATTCACAAATACACACAGTATGTCTAGGATCTAATCATCCAGTCTAATACACACACACACACACACACATACATATACACATACACACACACACACACACGGGAAAAAGAATACATCTTTTGCTGTGCAGTGGAAGTGCTTTCAGCTTCTAAGGATAATGTGACATACAATGTCACTGAATAACATGAAATATTAATATATAGACTGTACTACAGTACTATAGTGCATAATACTAATGAATAAACAATCACATATTTATACAGAGGAGCCTACTATAGTTAATGAACCCTGAGGTAAAGACAATATTAATGACACAACTATCCAGAGTACATTAAATCTGTTTAAATAAAACCATTTGATCATGTAACATCATTGTTTTCCCCATCTCTAACAAATAAAGTCGTATCAAAAAATAGAAAATATATATTTTTTAAAATACAATAGTAATGTATTTATTTTTAGGGGTATTTGAGCACCCATAAAGTGGGTTAGATGATTCCATGCAGAGTGTGGAAACAGCTTCAGAACAGTATCAGATTATAATTAATCAGAAATTGGAATCACGGAGATCATAATCTACCTGTGGTGTGTCCTGAGGGAGGACCAGCCTCTTTCTGGCCGTCTTCCATGTTACCTTCTCGGCGTCTCTCCCTGCTTCTTGCCGTCTCTTCTTGGAGGTGCTGTGTTCAGCGGTGGCTGAAAACACTGCTGCCCCGAGGTCGAACTCTGCGTCGGATGAAGTTCTTTTCGGTGTCTGGGGACTGCATGAATGATTCTTATCCGTGTGGATGGTAGCAGCATCGCTGAGCCCCACCGCCTCATCTATAACTCGGACAAACTCTTGGTGAATGGAGGACGAAGACAGGAGAGCGTCTTTGCTTTTAGTTGAACCCCGTCCCGCAGCAGTGTTACCGCGCTGCTTGGCTTGTTTAACCGGAGCTTTCTTTCTCTGGGAGAAGAAGTCAGTAACCCGAGCCTGAGACATGCTGCTGGATGCCTACTTGCATCTACTGTAAACCTGCGTCTATAAATATATGAAGTGAGTCTATTAACAATAGATCAACGGAAACGTCCCACTCAACAGGAAGAAGTAAAGAAGTTTCGCGCGAAATGAGCATAGCCCCACCCACATCCGGTTACGTCAGGCAATTCTAAATGACGCCCTGTTAAATCGCACGTGTTTTAAATATGTTCTTTGTTCTTCATAGTTTTACATGACATTAATATAAGGATATATATATATATATATATATTTAATTTATTTGTGTTTATTATTTATGTGCATGTGAGAATGAGTCTTTCCCCATTTCAAATCTCAATTTAAAATACATATTTTAAAAGTTGCCAATTGGCTTTGTTAATTTTTTTAAATTTTATTAATTTTTTTATTGTTGACGATAAATGAATTCCCTGTACCGTGTCCTTGAGTGTCAAGAAAGACACCTTTATATGAATAAAATGTATAATTAGAATTATTATATTTATACATCTGTGAACATATATATTATCAATATTCAGTCAACTGAGTCAAATTTATCCCAAATTTAGCTGTAAAAACACTGTAAAACACTGACTTAGCTGGACATGTGTTTATTAGTTTTATAGCATGTTGTGCCATTCTTTGTCTTCAATAAAATGTTCTTGTGAATGTCAAATATTTTATGACTGACTGGTGTAGAGACTAATTGTGAGTCAGAATATGAACAGTATGTGAGGGATAAATAACTGAACTGAGGAGATTAAAAGTATGAATTCCTCATTGTATTATGTGCTCTGACATGTTACAATTGCATCTCATCTGTAATGTCAACCTCTACTGCTGACAATGTGGAATCACATGCGGTATATTTGAATTTCCCTATACACTCCTGTATTTAAATGGCATATTTAGACTTAGTCTCACTTTAAAGTATACCACACCTCCAGTAGCTGTATTTTGTTATAATGTTAAGTTTAATCCAGTTTACAGGTACTCTGAAACATCAAGGACATGATTGATCATTTCGGGCATTCATCTCCTGCCCTCACGCATAATCAACAATTGAGTGGTGATGACTTCATGCATCTTCACTGGCAATAAGCTTTATTATCTCATGTATTTACTGTTACTGTGAACTGGTACGTGTCTGGAATGCTGCCTGCAAATCAAACTGGACTCAAAAGTGAAATAAAACTTTACAAGTTACAATTTTAAAAGAAACAATTCAAACATAGATTATGATGCTTTACTATTGTTGAAACTACCCAACAACAACATTCAGTTGAATGATCCGGTGAATAACATGACCTCCTGGATCACCCACACCCACAACATCACATACATCAACACATCAAGCATTTATACTTTCAGGTGATCTGTTAATCATCTCTTAATGTATACATGCACGCCCTTCAAATCATCATCATTAAAAGGTCCTTTCATAAAACTAGTCTGAATACACTACACTCGCTAAGTAACTGAATACAGTACAATAAAATCAGCAGTCTTGCACAGTAGGCTTAGTAATCTGAATACAGAATGAACAGTAGTAGAAGCAGTTTCAATTCAATTCAAAGTGCTTTATTAGCATAACTCTTTGAATACGGTGCTGCCAAAGCCACAGTATATGAAGAATAACATAGATGGAAAAAGAATACAATATATCTTGCACAGTAATGTGTGTGCAAACCTTAATGTGAATACAGAAATAACAGATGCATGGATGGTAGAGTGAGTGAGTATTTTTTTTACTTTAGTAAAGAAGGTTTAATACAGACAATTACTTTTAAAATTCTATGAAAAGTGAACAGTAGATGGGTTTTTGTTGATATACTGGTTTCTATATGCATTTAGTGGTATAAATGGTCCAGTAAGGTAGTAAGTGTATTCATGATGTTCTGACTTTAAAAGTCTACAGAAGAAATTGAATCATATATACATGATTTACTGCTACGAAGCATTGTTACAACAAAGAAATAATTTACCACAATTAACACACCTTTTGCGCTGTTATTATTTGACTGACATTTTACACTGCCCTTACAGAATAAAAGGAAATCTAGTAAACGTCTCCATCTTAACGGGTCATAAGCCAAAAAAAAAAAAAAAAGTTCAAAAACTCATCGTTTCCCACAGATGCTGTTGCTTTCTGCTCACCTTATTTCTATCTACGCTAGAGGGCGCCACCGACACACACAAACACAAACCACACACGCCACACTGATGACATTCATTTTAGCAACAGGTGGGGCAAATACATTGAAGACCTATTTCTGGCATCTACACTAATTGCTTTGATCATATTATAAGCATAAATATTTTTCGTTTGTTTTTTTAAACACAAACTCGTGTCACCACAGCGCTAATAAAGAGACAACTACTTTTCGATGCGTCTTTATATTCCAACTCTATAACACACAGGATGTGAAGTCCAATAGTGTGATCATTAGTGTGTGTTACATAGGAACACAGTGTGTTTGCAGCAGGGAGGTGACAGCAGCAGGAGCGGGAGTAGCAGCGGTGGTGGTGGTGGTGGTGGTGGAGAATAGCTCTTCTGTGAACGCCCTTCAGACTGACTTGCCTCTGAATCACATTTTCCACCTACAACACTAGTTACTCCAGGCTGGGCCTCTCCGACGGAACACATGCAACAAAACTTTTTTCTTCCTCGCGGACACACTCAGAGGAAAACGATTGGATCAGGATCCCGCGGCTGCTGCTCCCACACAACCCCAGTCAGCTGTAGACTACGTTCGGAAACTTTTTTTGGTCCTTGTGGAAGTTGAAGACTTTGCAATAAAGTTGCTTTGTCTTTTTTATATATATGGGAGATCATGAACGCATATCGGAATAAAGCCTATGTCATTCTACTGTCACGTTTGCTCAACTAGTCCCGATGGAACCCTTTAAGTTAACGAGCACCAGCGTTTTGTGCTCTAATCGATAATTAGTAATATATCGATGCTGATTATCGGAGGGGAGTGAGTATTGATCTTTCAGCGTTGACATGGATCTTCAGGTGATCGTGTGGCTGTTCTACTGCATTCTGTTGCCCACCACGCTGTTAACAGGTAACACGTTTCCACTCTTTTCTTTCTACTTAGGCACATTTCCTACAAAAGTAACACATTTACACCCACGTAGACGTGATCGCTGGAGGTGTCTCGTAACGTTATGGGTGGTAACAGTAAGAAACAGCGAGAGGGAAAGCTGTTAAAAAAAGAAACAGCTCACTTTACTCTCAGATTACTGGGAGAGATAGGAGCACAACCAACAACTACAGTGTGACATATGTCCTCCTATATCATTATAGGCTTCAACTGCAAAGGCTGTAGAACTACTGTTAAATCTCAGTGTGGTTTGGTGTGTTGGTGTGTTGTGAAATGTGACAGAGCGGCTGAAGCAGAAAACACGAACATGAAACAAACATAACATGAATGACTGCTGTAAAGTCGGAGCATAAACGGAATTGTAGAAGCATTACTTAATATAAAGTGCACACGTTAGCCGCGAAGTAAGTAAAAGTTCTTAAATTGAATATTTTTATTTTTCAATGAGGGTCGGTGACAGGGGCCAGGGCAAAAGTGAGCGCTGGCTGGTGCAGGTTGAACTTCATTAGTAGTTTTCAGATGTGGTCGTCCAAGGATCTCCTCACTGTGCTGATGTAAACCGAAACGAGTAGTGTTAGGTGTACATGTGTGTGATTCATAGAATGCATGATTTCGTTCATGTCTTGGAATGCAGAATACCCAGAACAGAGCTGCCACCACATCTGTTTAGGCTGTAGTTGTCTTCTCAGCCTGTTGCCAAATCCTTGAAGTTTTAACAATGGGGCTTAGTCTTAGTTAATGTCATAACAGGAACTTTTAGATGTGTTTATAACTAATATGACACGATGTGTTAATGGTAAAATTCATAGGTTAAGAATGACCAGAACTCTGCTAGGCTATACCAATGAGGTATTTTATGTCCTCCATACTTTTTTTTTGCAGCAGCAGCATACAAGTGACCAGCTGTAGTCTTAAAGGGCAGGTTTACAATTTTTCCATACTGTAGGCTACATAATACTTCCACCACAGCTCAACAGAGAAACACTGTCCAGAGAAACACAGGGAGGGAATTTGATTCTTAAAAAGACTGAATGTGAATATGTCAGGTCTGCACTTGATATTACTAATCCAGACTGCTGAAGATGAATAGAAGCATCAGGTCTACTTTTAAATGGATTTCGGGCCCTCCTCACTTCCACTGAAGTCACATTTGAAGGAGATCTTCATCAAGTGTGAACAGGAGGAATAGTTACAGAGAGAAACCTGGACTGTGGTTTTAAGACCTGAAAAATCATGAATCTGTTCTTAAATGCTCTTGTACACCACTGGCTGTGACATGTTGTGTTCAGCCTTGATTCTATGTAATGACAGAGTTCTTTGCTAGACGAGTGACTAGTGGGATAGAGATGTGGGGAAAAAGGAGTGGGTACTGCATAGATTGAAGAAATGTATACAAAGGGAAGTTCAGTGGATGCTCTGTAGTGATTTCCCAAGATTCTAAAATAGACAACAGTGATGCAGTAGAGGAAGTTATTTCTTTAGTAGTTGTGGAGAGACAGAAAATGTGCTGAGTTGTTTAGTTACAGAAATCCTGTGAGGAAGCAACACATTGTATGATTGTAAACATAGATACACACAACAGAGACAGGGAAATGTGTGGGAGAAATGTTGAGAAATGCTCTTCACTTCCAGTAAATATGTCACAATGCACCATTCTCAGTAAGCTGCTGAATGTGCTGACATGTGAATATGGATTTACCATTATTGGGAATCCTAAATTGAGCACAAGCCTGTAGAGGTGATGACTATATTCAGCAGTGGTTTGACTGCTCAGTGGTCAAACTGTTGAAATCAATCGATCAGCTTCTCTGGAGCAGGTTAGCAGTGGCACCAGAGAGAGAGAGAGAGAGAGAGAGAGAGAGAGAGAGAGAGAGAGAGAGAATATATTACTAGCTAGCTAGAACTTGCAGTGTTTCTGCCTTGTGTTTACATGAGTTTCTGCAGAGTTTAAGGAAGTGAGAGATGCCAATAAAAGTTGCCAAGCTGTTACCACACACACATACACACACACACACACACACACACACACACACACACACACACACACACACACACACACACACACACACACACCACATGCGCGTGCACATACTCAAACACATACCCACAGACAGCCAGTCTGTAGCTGGTAAGATCATAAAATACACTGTGACATGTTCACTGTCTTTCAGAAAACAGTTGCTGTTAGGAGTTAATGAATGAATTTATCTTGTTGCTTTCTGTGAAAGAGAAGTTTTGAATACCATCAATCACTAAACACACATCCATCCATCCACACTTACATGAGCACATAACTACATAGTTGTAGCTTATCACAGAATGTCTTTCACCTCTACAACCCTGCACCTGCTCAGTGTGTGATTCATGCTTAGAGAATCTCACCTCTGCTAGGCTTATATTATTTATCTATTTTACTTCAAGACATCTGATTTTTAAAAGCACTTTCAAAATTAAAGGGGAGTTCATATTTATCTAAATTCTTGTATCAGCTGTTGAAAAATGAACCAGGTGCTGTAACATAGAAAATTGAGGATGTTCGTTAAGATGCATCGTAGAATCAAAGTGAATGGAAGTGTTGACAGATGAATCAAATTGAATTGTGATGACAGTGATGACAGTTCACACGACTACTCTCAGTCCATAAACAGTTATGTTTCCTCACTTGATAACTGTCAATCTGCAGGAAGTGACTCTAATAGGCCGGTTGATTACTAAACCTGTAGAGGTGTTAGGCTTCTTCAGAGTCTGTTTCTGTAATGTGATCATCTGCTCATTCAGATGTCTCCAATATGTGAGGCGGAACAAGAGAAAAGTCCACACACTGCAGTATTTATGAGGATGTGACATTCCAAGCTAGAAACATCACACTGGTCATATTCTAATAGATACCTGCAGTGTGTGGGTTTTTCTTTTGTTTGGTCTAGCGTCTGCTTTATTCATCTTCTGGATGTGCAGGTCCACAAACTTTTGTTCTATATGTGAGGTGACAGTCAACCTGAGACTGTGTGACTCAGAGGAAAAAATAATGCACTGTGCTTCCAATAGTCTACATTCACTGCCGTGTCATTAATGTGCTAAACCTTCATATTAGTTTCATTGATAAAGTACAAGGCTCCATATTTATCAAGCTTTTAAGCAATACTTCCTAATTCACTTCAGTATTCTCTAAGAGACGTATTGTGTTTTATGGCTAGGAGTAAAAACATTTGATGCCACATCCTTGAAACATCCTCCACCAGCCTATTTCAAAGCCTGATTTCCACCCTTCACCATTCTATTTCGTTCCATCCTTCACCATCCTAGTTCACTCCACTTCACTCCACATGCTGCAGTCTCCAGCCTAAAGAAAATGCGCAGGCTCCTTCAGGGTCCTGCGTGATCAGGGTCACAGCCTTGTTACACCTTTGCGTCGGTACTGTGTCCAGCTTGAGGCAGGCGGTGGCGGGGTGCGAGGACCATTTAATGCTGGTTGCAGCTTTAATTCTGCTTAATTCTAGTGACTTATTAATCACAACATAGTCTTGCCTTGATGATGCTTACACTTCTTCATTGTCTATTGTATGCTGAACGGGACCATAATTTACAAAGTAAATATCGAGCTGCAATGAAGAAGGCTTGAAGCTAGTGATTGTGACCATAAACTCATTAGGGAACTGTTTAATGAGATAATAAATCAAGTGAGAAGTACAGTCTCATCAATCTGACTTCTTTTTGCAACCAGTACTGTCACCCCTGTTGTTGTTGAAAGAATAGGTTGAAGGCACTTCCACATTGGCTTCACTTCTCAGACCAGGGGCCACTTGCCTGATAAAACAGCAGCTTCACACTCTTTCCTAGCAGCACTTATCTTTACTGAAATTCAGTCTGCTTTTAGTCCTAGGTTAACTCCAGTTTGATAAATACATACCCTGAAGTAGTAATTGCAACATATTCTTTGGCTTAAAGTAGCTTCTAACTAGCTAACTTAATAAGGGGCGTGTCAAGGGTGTGTAACTTTTGGGACTCCTAGGTTTTTGGTTTAAGGCCATATTCACACCTGCTTTCTTTAGTTTAATGAACTGAACCCTGGAGCATTTACCTCCTTGGTGCAGTTAATTTGGGCAGGTGTGAACACAGCAGTTACACGGGGGTGTGGACCAGAACAACAGGACCTTTTTGAAGAGGGAGTCTCGGTCCAGTTGGAAACTAACTCTGGTACAATTTGTTTGTGATATGAATGTGATCTGATGTAGATCTGACCCAACTTCACAAGTATTTTGCATTTTGTGGATGAAACCAGCTCCTGTAGCCAGGAGTGCTTGTGTATTCTATTAGTGTTATGTTATTAAGTGGGCTTCAGGTATGTGCTCCTTTCTCCTCTTCAGCTGACTGAAGGCAGCGTGTCTTCTTTGCTAAGTGTGAAACAACACATTGTTCTCTAGACGTCGCCTTGAAGTGTGTTCAAATGTGCAGTTGTGCATATGTTGACTTGGTATAAAACCCTGCAGCTGGTCTGTTTTGGATTGCTGGGACGGAAAGAAAACAAACTCATTCCACCGCCCACCAACCCCATGATATATTCTGACCAATGCACAGAGTGACAGCTCCCACACAGATTTAGGTTCACTTGAAAACCAAACCAAAGGTAAAAAGCAACTAAGTAATAATCATCCACGAATCAGGAACAGATGAGTCTATTATACAAAGCTTCTGAACTCTAAAAGTAACTCATCAGAGATGCTAGAGGAGTCCAGAGAACACCTGAGTCACTGAGACCTGCTCACAATGCCAAGGCTGCATTAATACCACACAAGGGCCCCTGGGCTCTGTAGCTCATGTCCCCCACAGAACTTAATATTCTGATTGTTGCTGTTGACTAGAAACCTTGTAACCCATATTTTAACTCACATATTTAGTCCTGGACATAACAGGCTTCTGATGGTGACCATGATTATCAACATCAAGAGGATGACGCAAGCTTTCAGTTGTATTTGTGTACAGTCTGATCAAAACAAAAAGCACAAACATTTTTCTCTCCCATCATTGAGGGCCCCTTTCTACTTAAGGGCCAATGAGCAATTGGCCATATCAAGTAAAAATACATCCTCCATGCACTCACCTCCGAGCAGTATTTAGATTATTTAAAAGGTCTTTACTGTACCCCATGTATCAATTGGATTTATTTTGAGGATTTATTTTTACTTGATGCGTCCTCCAGTTGCACCCCTTCTACCTGGAGACAAGAGGGTACAGCACTCGATATTTCCTTCTTTTTGTTTAGAACAATTGGCTGTATTGCCCGTATAATAAATGATGACATGCCAATTGCAATAAATATAGTTGATTTCATGACCATAAATTATATAGTATAATTGCTGACTCTATAATGGCCTTTTTCCACTGGCTCATCTTAGCCCCACTCTACTCGACTCTCGACTCGACTCACACCAGCACGGTTCCTCGTACCAGGTACTATTTTTAGTACCTCCTCTGCTCTGGTTTCAAGCGAGCTGAGCTGGTACTAAACGGTGAAGTTGAAAAATTGCCGGCCACTGATTGGTCAGAGTTGTTATCACTGATGAGTGAGCGAGACGCCCCAACACGAGAATCAAACCTGCCACTTTTAAAAAACAAAAACAGGAGGAATATATCTGCTACCTGCACATAATTTTTCACCGTGGTCCGTGAACAAGGTTCAGACCTTTGTGTCTTGAGGCTGACAAGTGGACCCAGTGAGAGTTGCACGCAGCTACGAGGAATGAAGCGCCACTATGTTATGACTACCCCACCCACTGTGAGTAGGTACCAGGGCCGGTGGAAACACAACACAAACCGTGTGGAGTCGAGCCGAGTCAAGTCGAGTAGGGCTGTATTGTGTAGTGGAAAAGCGCCATAATAGTGCAGGGAAAGCATCGCCTTACTAAGACTATTTATGTCAGGTTGTCTGTGTAGTGGAATCTCCATGACCCACAGCTAAAGTGTGGATGTCTGTGAGGATTCTCAGTCTTGGTATATTCAGCAGTGCTAAGTCGAGAGCAGCTGGACTTGAATTTGGCCTCTCATCCAAAAGGTTTCTTGAGCTTAGGCCGCCAGGTGGAGAGTCCCAGACATCTAAGCTCTGTCAGACCTTGAAACTCACGGTTTTCACTTTCATGTTGTATGGACAGACCGACCTACAGGCTGTTAGATGTGTTGTGCTATCTTTTATTTTATTTTATTGTGAACATTTTTCATTTTTTTGCTATCCTCATCTTTGTGGTTGGTTTTTTAGAGCAGTCTTAAGTTTCCTCATTAGTGTGATAAATCCAGGCCCTGGGGTGGTAATGAAGATGAATTACAGTTTGATTGACTTCATGCAGCACATGCTTGTATATACTGGGTTCCATGTTTAGTTAAAAGTTTATAACAGTTGACAGTACATTCTCGTAGTTTATTAAAAATGGAATATTAACACTCTTACTTTAGTCTACTTACTATTTACCATTTGACATGATATACTGGGTTAGTATTGCAACTGATGTAGACAGTATTAATGATCAGATCAGATCAGGTATCGCCCAAACATGACATTAAAACCTGTTTCTATTACACTATCATTATATAAATGTACAGTTACTGGGATTGTAGAGCAAAATACTAATATGCACACGTTTAATAAGGCAGTTAATATTAGAACTTCACTTAGAGTTAAGAAGTGAAGTACAATTGCATGTGAGCTGATGGAGGATATGTTCCAGTTAGTGATACACACTGAAGATAAGGACAGATTTTAGATGAAAGCAATTTCAGGATTTTTTGTGTCAACACATTCAAATTAAAATAAAGTAGTGTTTTTAATTTGAGTAAGCGCAGACCCAGAGGAACAAAAACATGTGTGACTGTCCAGTATTTACTGTCTGGACAATAACTTGAGTCTTTGGATCAGAATAGAGAAAATTAGATGTGTGCAACTGCTTATCAAATATAAAAAAAACTACCCTGCTTGAGAGAATTTAGTGATGTGTGTGTGTGTGTGTGTGTGTGTGTGTGTGTGTGTGTGTGTGTGTGTGTGTTTTGTGTATGAGCGTTGCTAAGCCAGTGAGTCATTCCACACCAGAATAGTTAAACATAACTTCATGGCTCACCGAGAAATACCCAGCATGTGTGTGAGCTGTAGGCTGTGTGACAGTGTGGCAGAGAGAGGAGGAGGAGGAGGAGGAGAACTTCTTTGCTGAGGAAAAGTGAGGGACAGATGTTTGTGTCTTTATCGCTACCCCATCATGTATGAGCTCCTAGTTCTTCTAATGATGTTTTGTTCTCCAACCTTTCCTTGACATTACAGTCACATTTTCCTTATTGCCTGCTTCTTGTTCTTTTGCTGCTTTTAATGGTAAACACTTGCTGTTGCATGTTTGAGCCAACTTGCTGTGAGTTTGGCACATTTAGAGAGTTCAGAGCCAGGACAGTGTCTGCTCCAAATTCTGACCGGCCTTGTCTGTAATGGGGCATTACCTCATGGAATATCTGACCACAAAAGTGACTTTCTGGGAAACATACATGTCCTTACCTTTGTAAAGCAGGACTGAAGTTGTTGAATTTCACACAGCGCCAGGAGTTTTCCTCTCAGGTTTCTCTCTGTAGTTTAAAAGTATAACACCAAATATAGCCTGTGGCCAACATAAATGTCTATGACTTATGAATGTCATCTATTGTCCTTCTCTCCATGTGTTGTATAAAGGGAGATTAGAAAGAATATCTCCACCATATAGAATACACATAAGCCAACTGTCCACCAGGATAGTTGAGAGTATGCATTCAGTGCACTGCTCAGCATTAATATCAGTTGTGCTTTTCAACTGCAGCATGTTTTAGCATATCATATTCTAGTATACTATTCTGTCATCACATTTGTTGATGGTGTGGGCTGTCTGTGTATACTAACCCTTACATTCTGTTTGGGTCAGATATGACCTGTTATGACCTCCCAAATGTCTTTTACTCTGAAATGTGATGACTTTTCCTACAGTTACCCAAAATGCACAAATATGAAAATATTTTCAAATGTTTTTGTATAGGTGCTCCACATGTTTGTTCATTGAGGTTGTTCTGGGTCAAATGTGACCCATATCTATATCCGTATCTATGTGTTTTAGTGAAATGAACAGTTGATAGTATTAATAAGATAGTAGATGTGAAGATTTCTTTTTATGATGTAGCAGCGAAGACTGATGGCTCTAA
>JANJYP010128491.1:0-11647 GCA_024605115.1 Rastrelliger brachysoma | reverse complement strand
AGGAGTAGAACCATCTCAAGGAGGATCAGAAGAAATGGACAACATGTTAGTTAAATATGAGTGTCACAGCAAAGGGTCTGAATACTTATAACCATGTGATATTTCAGTTTTTCTTTTTTAATAAATTTGCAAAAATGTCTACATTTCTGTTTTTTTCTGTCAAGATGGGGTGCTGAGTGTACATTAATGAGAAATAAAATGAACGTTTTTGGTTTTAGCAAATGGCTGCAATGAAACAAAGAGTGAAAAATTTAAAGGGGTCTGAATACTTTCCGTACCCACTGTATATGTTCCTCAGTAAAACTACTCACATGGCCAAAAACATTAAGTTATACTATGGCTCATTATTTGTGTATTTCACCTTATTACTGAATCACAGTCACAATCATTTCAGAAAATAGGTAAGAATTATGGGTAACAGCTCACAGCAACATTAAAATACTACATAACCATTCGATGGTTATATATGGATCCAAAATTAGTACCTAAACCAAGATTATATTCATCTGAGCTTTGATCACTAAATCGAAACTTACTAATGTAGAATTGCACAAAAAATGAACCAGGTAGGAAAATTCAAGTGCATATTTTCATGATTTATAGAACAGCTTTTTTCATGACAATGTACAGGAGTTTTGAGGATTTCTTGCATGTCTATCCATTTCCTTCACTTATAAGAAAACATGTAATTGGAGTTTTCAAAAAAGGTGTAGTTTTGCACAAAAGAGAAAACATTAGTGTCAAAGGAGGAAATCGCTGTCTAAAATGAAGGTTTTTTTCCATGCTTCTTCCTTGTAAGATGGTTACTCAGGTGCACTTTAACAAAAATTGTGAACAAAGACATTTTTACAAAGATAAAACACATGCAGTATCTTAGCTCTCCTGTGAAAGTGGCAGATGTTTTCCAAGGTACAAATGCACCTGTGCCTTAGACATGACACACACACATACACACACACACAAATGCACAAAGACATATGCACATGCAGGCACACAGGCATGATATCCCACTGAATCATGAGTCATTGCTTATTGAGAGCACCATCTCCTCACCACAGTAGGCAGGAGGTAAATCAGAAGGCACGCAGCCAGGAAGTCATAAAGGGCAACACACACACACACACACACACACACACACACACACACACACACACACACACACACACACACACCTTAAAAAATACACTCTGCCTGACATATTGTCATATTTTGCCTCTACTTTAAGACATCTTCTCAGAGAAATAAAGCAGTGAAACCGTTTTTTTTACTTAAAGCAGATAAACAACCTAGAGATACATCAACCTTGCACTAATATAACCTCCCTCAATTTTTTTAATTCTTGCATAGTAACAAATACGCACACTGTCTCTGTGTGAACTTTACCCATTTAGGTGGGCACCTCAAGAAAACTAATTTCAGATGGCCACTGGCCCTGAAACACTGAAGAAATGAAACACAAAATAGGGTTAAGAAATATAACTGTGCAATGGAGCTATGGAGAAATTCCTCCTCTCTCTATCAACTCCTTCTACACCCTCTTATTTCTCTCCATATGAAAAGAGAGAAGTAATAGAAAAACAGCTGACCTGTGATATAACTTCAGAGTATGGTTTTGGTTCTTTTATTCTCTCTTGCCTTCAAGTGTCTTTTTTTCAATTTGAACTTGAAATAGAGTTTCAATCCGTAGGTGGCTGTGGCTCACAAGGTAGAGCAAGTCGTTCACTAATCAGTCACTAATTCAATCCCTGTTCCCAGTCCAGATGTTTAAGTGTCATAAGGCTAGATTTTGAACCCTTAATTGCTGGGCTGAGCAGGTTAGCACTCTACATGGCAGCCTCAGCCATCAGTGTGTGTGAATGCATGAATAATGGCATGCATTGGAAAACACTTTGAGTGGTCAATAAGATGAGGAAAGTGCTACATAAACACAGTCCACCATTTAGAATATACTGAGCATACTTAGATATAATATAACAGGGTTAATAACACTAATCAGTTGATTTATGAGCAGCTGCATGAGAACACTCAGATGTGTCAATTATTACTGTTGTAATGCTGTACTTTTTCTTTTTGATGAAAGGCATTTTGACATGTCAAAAATTAATTAATGCTGGCTCACTATGACAACTAAATGGAACTGAACCATTGCTATTGTTCTTAGTTATTGTTGGATTCCTACTATGAAATATAAAAATTCAAATTCCTTAACCTGGAATGAAAAATTAGCGCATGACTGCACTGAAATCTGCAGTCTTAATATGTAAATGTTGTAAATATTTTCAATCATCTTTGAAAGTTATAACTTTGAAAGTAATAACTTTCAAACATTGTCAACATATTTTAAAAACGTAGTCGACTTCCACAAAAGTGAAATTATGAATGTAAACACATATAAAATATTTCACAGCACAACTTTGAAGATGAGCCAGCAGCCAATATTTACACATGGATAATGATATTTAATATTTGTGTACAATACAAATATTACATAGTAATGGGCATTTTATCATTGTTGATCATTGTCAACCTTGCCAAGCTAAGTTTCACATGTCCTTTTCCTGCTTTATTTATGACTGAAATGTGTGCACAATGGCAATCCAGGTACACGTTTCAAGCACTAAAGTCTTTCATGATGGCCACATGTAAAAAATAAAAAACAAAAAACAAATAAAAACATAACAGCAAAATCCAAATGGTGTTTTTTATTTGTATGAAAGGTCAGATGCTGACAACAAAGTATTTATCAGAAAAGGTTATCCATAAATTGAATTAAAAGCTCTGGAAAAAAAGACAGACTGTAACACTTTGACCTCAATGATGTCATTAGTATAATTACAATCAAATTGACATGAAACAGATGCACTCAGATTCATAGTCAGTAACACTGTTTGATTTGATTATGAACACTGGGTGCACTTGTCTCAGTAAGAAGGAATATTAGATGCCTTCAAATGTGATTGTGTTTAACATATTCATAAGGGGAGTCAATTTGAAAGAAGTGTAGTGTTTTTTTTTCTTCTTAATGGTGTTCACTGGTAGTCACGGATTCCCTGTCATTTCAGTCTAGTCTGAAATCAACCTTCAGGCACTTTAAACTGGCTTAAATAAGGTAATCCATCATAATTATGCCCATGACTGCATTTATTGTTGTCATAGCTACAGTGTCCCCTGTGGGTTATACAGGGGTATATTCTTGAAATTAAGTTTAACAAACTCTTAGCCTAACCCTGGACTCCTAGTTGATGAACCACAGTAACTGACGCAGAGTTTGAGCTAGTTCCCCTCATCCCATGGGTAAACAAACTCAGAGTTTTAAACATTGTGCACACAGCAATGTATGCTAAATAAAAGCATAAAAGACATGCTGTGTGCTGTGATGTACTGGCTATCTCAAGTATGTTTAAAAAATGTTATCTTGAGGAAGCCTGTTTTCTTCTGTTTGTTTATTTTAATATCTTTGTAAAATGGATTACTGGATGCATGGAGGCTGGTAATTTCAGCTTAGAAATTCAAGAATTAAAATCATTATATTACATCATTCTCTGTCATGTGTTTACCAAATGCTGTACATTACATTTGGACAGATGTTACCTAAAATTCATCTCACAATGCAGTATCTAAAAACCGCAGATGTATTTCTTTTCAGAATAACATTTTTTCTTATCATAGCAGGAAAAGCAAAAGTGTTACAATAAAAATTAATGATGACTCTGATCCATTCAAATCTCCCAATAAGCCATAACAGTGTGACAATGAGCTAATTCCATGAACCAGTAACCAAAGCAGCTAAATGGAACTCAGCCATCATTTGTTTGTATTTACTTTATATTTTTCTACATTTCATAATGCCTTTAGTGAAAAAAGAAAACAAGAAAACCATCTGTCCGCTGTGATATGTGATGTGTGATTATTCCTGTAATCAACTTGGGAAAATAAGGAATTTGTTTTCAGATGATGCATAATTTTAGGGGGAAAAAAACCTCTCTCCTCCTTATCAACAGCAAAATGCCTTAACGT
This sequence comes from Rastrelliger brachysoma, assembly GCA_024605115.1. NCBI lineage: Eukaryota > Metazoa > Chordata > Actinopteri > Scombriformes > Scombridae > Rastrelliger > Rastrelliger brachysoma. Next base: position 7,630 of record JANJYP010128491.1, on the reverse strand, counting down.
TCCGTGTGCTTACACTGAACTGTGATAGTGCCTGTTCCTTGAAGAAAGAGTCTTGTCCTTCTGAGAATGAGCAGCTATTGTTGCTGTCGAGTCTCATATTGATTACACCTCCCTGACCCAGTTTCCTGTGTGTCTGTATGTGTGTTTGTTATTTTGTGGCTGCTCTCTGAAGCAGATAAAAGAAGTATCACTGTGCATATGACATACTATACTTTGGTACCTATATGTACCTGTGCAAACACCAAGTCCTGTGTACTATGCGGACACATTAAAACACACACACACACACACACACACACACACACACACACACACACACACACACTCTTTGTGCTACTCATAAGGCTCACAGTCAGACAAGGCTTGATCTGCTACTGTGAGAAGCTCTGCGGGAGCTGTCTGGACATTCTGATTGAACGAAAAATCTCATTACAGATTAGCAGTGGGTAAAAAATATGATTAATACCAAGGCAGGACAATAGATGATCCTCACTCACATTAAGTACATTCATATACGCACCACAATGTCTCAGCAGGACCACAGAGAGAGTTCTAATCAGAAACTCCTCTCCCCCCAATATGCTGACCAGAGCATGATGCTAGGTATAAATGGCTTAACATAGGAATCATCTATGACTCAAGTTTGAAGTGTGTGCAGAAGCAGTGTGTGTGTGTGTGTGTGTGTGTGAGAGAGAGAGTGTGTGTGTGTGTGAGTGAGTGTGTGTGTGAGTGTGAGAGAGAGAGAGAGAGAGAGAGAGAGAGAGAGAGAGAGAGAGAGAATGTCTGTGGGTGACATCATTATATTGTTGAGGTATGCCGTGGAGAAGCAATAATCTAATTCTATATATAGCAAGTTCACAGAGGATAGCGTCACTGTGATCACTGACGTACAGCGGCAGCCCCATAAAATACTACATGTATTTTTAGAGTGGTGACTAGGGTCTTGAATGGAGCAGGAATTACTGTATAACCAGGTGCTTCTAGGAACAAAGTTAAGGCAGCTTTACAAATCATCAGTTACTGATGTAGGCATATTATTTAAGACAATTTTCAACATTCACATTTTCTCTGTAATAACTCGCTGCTGGCAAGATCTCTAACCAAACATTATGCTAGAACCGAAATCTGACTCATTATTCCATTCAGATACCCTCTGCTTAACTTCATGGAATAACTCCAGCACCTGATAGAGCACAAAGCACCTCAAGGAGATGTAAGTTACCCAACTGACTGGAGTTCAGAACCTCTTGTTGTAAAAAAAAAACAGAGAATACAAATACTCATTGCAGTAAGGACATTGTTTTAAATGTTCTGAGGTTAAGGCTAGGATATTACACTTCACTCAGTTATATTTGAAGACCAAATTAACCTTTCCTTGCAGTAAGACAAATCATTTTCTTAGTAGACTTCTGTCTTTCTCCTTTATACTCATATAGACAGATGGGTCACATAATGAGGGACGAAGTAGAGGGTTACAATTTTTATCTGTGAAACACAATGTGTCTCTGAAGACAGGGGAGGCAGTGAGGTTTGTCTGTCAGCCAGTGGCAGAATGAATGATCCCTGGCCATGGCACAGCTCCCCTGCCATTACCTAGATGATATTTCTCCACTGCTAAATGTCACATCAATATTCACTGCCAGCTAATTAATCTCAGCTCCCATGGAACCTGGTGACATCTCACATCCTGTTGGAATACAGATGGGTCCATAGCTGGACCTTTGCTCTTAACACATATTTGCCTAGAGCGCTCATATGGAGCAGCTCAAACACTGTGCAACCTCAAGCATCCTTTCCTTCTTACATTTTTCATAAGGTTTCACCAGGAAAACTTTATTAGTGAAGGCAGTAGTAGTGCAGCTTGTGCTAAAAAAGCCATCTAATGAACTGTTGTTGCCTTGTTTTGTTGATGTGCTGTCCAATATATGTGATGAAATGATCTGTTTTTTTCCGTTTATATAGATGTTAATTGCCAATTTAGATAGAAAAGATGCTGTAAAATGTTAACTGTTTTAAATCATAACACTTTCGTTAGTTACAGCTTCATAGGCATTTTGACATTCAATACTATGTAGAAGTGGGCTACATTACAATTTTCTGTTAATTGCCATAATTGCCCTCAACTACCGTGACGCACGGCTAATTGTCATCACTTTGACTGATAAGTTAATTTTATGATAATGATTTCCTCAATAACATGTACATAGGCATATTATTATTCACTGATCTTCCAACTAACAGCAACTCCCTGAGAATGGATGTCAGATCACAGCAACATAAGTAAGCCAAATAGCTTTTAGTTCCATAAATAACTAACTTTTAAACAAATACTTTACCACATCTGACCTAACATTATGTGCACTGATTGAAGACAGAAATGCCTTATGAAAACATTTAAAACAAAGAGTCACCCACTACCTTAATATCATATCAGATATCAGTGCCCTTCCCCGCACATTTAGTACTGTGAAAGTGCAGTCCCAGACATACACTATATAAAGTGTTTTTGCTGTTTAAGTCATGACATTGAGTAGTTTAAAACTGTTTAGGTCCCAGGTGATTCAGTTTCCTTTTTGCAGTAAACCCTGTTGCTAAGCAATATTAATTAAGACCTGAGATTGTATTCAGAAACATGTACTCTTGAATTTGCTGAGCATCAGAAAGCATAATGAATACTGATTTCTAGTGATTGCTGCTCTCCACCCCCTGTCCAGACGCCAGCATAGCTCATTGCTTACCTGTCCTACATAGACCAGCAGCCTGGCATTGAGAGGGCTCTCATCAGGACTCAGCCAGAACTCTGAGTTATCATCAGACGATACCGAGAACTGGAAATCCCCTGGGGGTGAAAAAACACGATCAAAGTGTGTTAGCGGAAGTATAGTCAGATGAGGCATGACCTCATAAAATAAATTCTTAGGTGTGAATGCATCTAGAATTTAATGACCAGTATGCCTCTGGCTGTGGTCAAAGATGACACATCAAAAGTCTTATTGCAAACGTATTTCTAATCCATATGTTACAACTATGTGAATGGAAATCAAGATTTTTGCACAGACCTAAATCAGAAGGAGCATGGCAAGGAATGAAAGTTATTTAGAAAAGCATAAACGTAGGTAGTCAGGATACTTGAGGAGGTTTAACAAGTAAGATAAGTTATGTTTTTTTCTGACAGCGCAGCATAAAAATAAAACCTGTATGTAGTGAAATTTCAGTAGTTCAGTGGCTCTAGAACTGAAATCCTGAGCATTTTTATTTGTTTTACTTTAACACTCAGTCAATATGCAATGGCATCTGAAAGGTTGTTTCTAGCAGTGTGAGGTGAAGGGCTCTTGTAAGAACGCTTGTCAGATTCCTGAAGATGGTGTGACCTTTGAGCTATTAGCTAGAGGGAGCCTTACCATAAGCAAAAGCTACATAAAAACGAACTGAAATGAATGTTAATCTAATTAATAACTTTGCATTCTGCAATATGCCTAAGGGCACTTGGGTGTTAAGGCTTTTCAGTTCCCATAGCAACTGGGCTGCAGAGTAGGGCTATGAGGATACAGCTATGAGACTTAGCTGTGAGATCTCTGGCATTCAGCCCTAATAAAAATGTGAATATCCACTATATTAGCGGCTCTCGAGTGCATGGATTAAGAGGGCTGTGGAAATTGTCTATTCTTATAAAGGACACATGCTCCAAGGCCTGCAGCCTCAGAGGAGGGACTCGCTAATAAGATGAGCTTGTTACCATCTCTGTAAGGGTGAAGGAAGCCAAATATTCTCAGGCCATAGTTCTTCCACTTTGGAGCCACTGCCAGTTTCTTCACTGTGGTTCTTGTCTGCGGTAGAAAGAAGTCGTAAAATCACATACCTGTAGCATTTGTCCAAACCCCTCTCCAAAACTTTGACTTTCCAAATATAGCTTAGAAGCAGTAACTTAAAGATATGTATATATATTTATATATTTTATATATAACCCTAGTTCTCTGATTAGTACGAGTGGATGTCTGAGTATGGGAGTGCCTCCTGTGTGACCTTGTCAGAAGCTCGAGTAACATTGTGCCAGCCCTAACTGGCTGGCAATACTGATACCTATGTCAGGCTTGTGTTTTATCACTTCTCACAGAAGCCTGTTGACAACTGTGGTATTGGGTGCTAAGGTAAACTATCCCTTACTCTTCTATAGAGAGTATAGGCCTGACATAGGCATCACTAGTGTCAGCCAGTCAGGGCTGTTATAATGTTATTTGGGTTTCTGACAAGGTCACAGAGGACATGCTCCCATACTGAGACACTAATACGATGAAAACGAACCAGGAACTTAAAGTCTTTCAAGCAGATTCTTCAAAGGTTGAAGGTGTCTATGAAGGTATATTGGCATCTAATAAGAGCAATATATGGTATAAAAAGTTTTGTTCCCTAAACTTGCTACTATATTGTATGTATGCTATGGGTGTAGGCTAACTTTACACTCCAGCGACTACAGCCAAATTCTACAACTTACAGCCAAATTCTACAAACTACAGCCAATTCATTCAAAACTATATGAGATATTAGTTAGTCCTTATTCTAAAAGCCTCATTGTTGTAACCTTCAAATGATAATGTTTGAATATACAAACAATACCTCATAATTCTGACCCCTACCTTGCTTGTCTATGTATGTAAACTAAGCAGCTAAATATGGTGTTATATTATGTTAGAATTAAATAAAAGTCTGATCTTACATTTTTTAGAATTGAATGAAAAATTGTTAAAATGGGAACATGGTTTTATGTACCTGTCAGCCTGAAACTCATTCTTTCAAAATATTCAGTGTGTTCTTTAAAACTTACATGAGGGTAAAGAGGGAAGTGCAGGTTCTTTCTGAGTTGGGCTATAGAGGAGCCACACCAGTCCTCAAACACATGTAGGTTGGCCTGGCCCTTATACTGCAAACACACAAACACGCATACAGAGGAAACAGGTTAGTGCACACAGCAATAACAGCATTACATTTGTTATTAAATAGGCAGGATGTGCTTCAATACTTGAGCTACTGGAGCTTTCACCCAGCCAGCAAGGTTTTATTTGCACTGGTTTCAGTGAATACATTTTTGTGCCGTAATGTATGTAATTTATCAGGTCTCTCTACCATGCAAGAAAAATTAGCTCTTGGTGAATGTGAACGCAGCATGACATTTCAAATGTTCCCACTGTCCTGAATAAGGGAAAGTGACACAGAGCTCTTCAGGAATATCAGGAGGGAGTGTGAACTGCGAATGTCTGGAGCAGTTTGTCAGAGCTCATCCCCTGCCCATAGTCTGACATTTGTCTAAATTACACAGGGAAATCACAGGACACAGCAAGGACAGATGGTAGAACCAGCCTGCCTGAGGGTATAGTTTCCTCACGTACACGGGCCTGCACATACATCAGAAGAGATGACTCTCTAATGGCTCATGTGCTGCACTTCCTGCTTTGAAAGTGGAAAAGATAACTCAATCAAGCAAAGCATGGAATACTGATCCAAACAAAATTAAATATTTCACATCCTTACACACATACATAAACAAGTATTACATTCTAAATTGGGGCTCAGAAAGTAAGACTCACACCAGGGGGGAGGTGTAATTTCCTCAACATGTCGCGGATACACAACAAGATTGTTATTGTTACATCCCAATCACAAAGTGAGGCCTGAGGGCAAACAGTGGAGGGTGGAGATGCAAGTACACATGCAGATGCATTGTTTATAATCACACACACACGCACACACACACACACACACACACACACACACACACACACACACACACACACACGCAAGTGCACATATGTGCAGCTTAGTGTCAAGCCTTAGGAGGTTGTCTCAGTGAGATAATAACCTGCAATCTAAAACTTTCCATAATGGATGATCAACCAACTGTACGAAAAAATTTTAACAGGCTGGCACATACTGTACACACCCTTTAATGCATGACAGCAGTCACAGCAGGCTGCCACTGTAATGCCATTACAGATATTTACAAAATCACACAGAATTTGAGTAGAAAGCTGATTCTAATCAAATGACAATAAAAAGCACAGCAAGGTTCCCTGGTTGGATCAAAGGAAAAGCTGTTTTCACCCACATAAACCCAATTTATTTGGGTTAAAGTGTTGTCTGAGTTTAGAGTTATATGTGTCAAATAACTGCTAGCTATTGCTGCTAGCCTTTAGCCAGGAGCATGAGCTGTCAAATCAATCAATCATTCACGGTAGTGAAGGTAACCTCATGACGAAAAACATAAATTGTCACAAATCTTGTTGTTTCACCTGAGGGATTAGGGAGGTGAGGCAGGAGAGGCTTTCAGGGTGAAGTAAACACCTCTCTGCCTGTTACTCAGGATCCATGTCTACATTTAAAGTAGAAAGATTTTGATGGAGGGTGTCATGCACCTTGACTATTACACAGGCATTCTAACAGATGGCCTGACCTGAAGTCGCCCTTTTCATTTTTCTACCGGATCTGTACGGTCAACTAAGTGCCCCGCATGCTGACAGCAGCACAGCAATTACAGCTCATGCATTAACCATGAGATATTTTTGTTGTGCAAACAGCAGGAATAGTGACTGTTGTTCTGTATGTGCATGTATGTGATTGTGTTATCCTTTTGTTACTCTTTTTGCTTAATGACTGCTGAAAATGAAGAACAGAAAGGGATGGAGATTGGCAGAGTGTATAGAGTCAAAAAAAAATGAGGAAAGATGACTGATGTTTGAAAGGGAGTGGCAGATAGGGGGGAGGCATAGCGAGGTTAGATGGATTAAATAGACAACACTAGTCCATGTGTAAATATGCCTTATGTAAAGCTTTTAATAGATTTCCTGTGGGTTTTAAAAGCAAACCTTTTTTGGCTGGCCCCCCTCCTCTTCCTCAAATAGCAATAAACAGGGCCGCTTTAAAAGTCTCTAATTATTCACACACATATGGCCTCAGAGGCTACAGGCTGTAAAGTAGCACTCAGCTTTCTCCTGGGGGGTGGGGGGTACTTGTGTATAATTGGCCCTATTTTGTGGGTTGAACGCGGAATTCCTTCCTTACCTTTTCTGGCTTAAAATGTCCCTGTTATCCCTTTACTTCCCTGACTTTGCTGACCTGCCTTTGCCCTGCTGACTGTATGTATTGATGTACTCTATTGTATAACTTGGTTATCTGCTTCCTTTCTCTCAAAGACTTTGCTTCTGTTATCTGTTATCTGTTATCNTTATCTGCTTCCTTTCTCTCAAAGACTTTGCTTCTGTTATCTCTAATGTTGTCTCTCCCATCTTCCCTATGACCTCTATTTCTACCTCACCAACTCTCCATTTTTGCCCGTGTGCTTCCGAATACTGTCTCTCTTTGGTCACTGAACTCAGCTGTCAGTTTCCCTTACAGTCTCTCCATACTTCAGTTTTGTCTGCATCCTGATGCCTCATTTGGAATGTGCAATAAAGAGATGAGTGCAATAGTAGTCACTGTAGAGACAGTGACCTGTTGCTTGTGGATTTCCAGGTTTACCGGGTTGTGTGTGAGTCCCAGTGTGTGCGTGAGGGGAACATGAATGTGTTATGGCAGCTTGTGTCTTCTCAAACGACAACATTTTTACAGCTTGTCAGCTCATATTCACATTCAGTAATTG
>JANJYP010128473.1:0-17249 GCA_024605115.1 Rastrelliger brachysoma | reverse complement strand
TAATGTTCCGCTTAAAGTTTAATTGCAACATGTGACAATTTTTATGTTTTTTTCCCCCTTTGAACTATCATGTGAAAAACCCTCCAGCTTTGCAGCACTGACACTGAAGCCAGGCAGATATACCCAATCTGAGGTCTAACTTACATCCATGCAACCAGTCACCTCCCTTCTACTCCGATCAATAATTTACATCAAACCAAGCAATGAGGGACAGGTACGGAAACACAGGGTAGAAAATCAGTGAAACAGGAAGAAATCAAGAGAAGAGCAGCACAGAAAACAAAAAGAAATAGAACAGAAAAAGCAGAGGGAATAAATAAAGATGGAGAGACAGAGAAACAGAAGCAGGAGCAGTTAAGAGGAGAGAGAGATAGGAGCAGCAGCAACAGCACCACGCATGGTGCTCTGGCAGAGATCTATAAATAGCTCTTCAAATCTCTCTAGAAAAAGCCACTCTTCTGCTTCTGCAAACAGAGATTCAGAGACAGAAGCAGATATGGATGCCAGGCTGTCAAATAAACACAGATCACATCCTAATGGATAACAGCTACCTATTTCAATCATATCAGCCTTTAAATACCCTATAAAAAAACAGCTTTACATCAACCAGGAATAACAAATATTTGATTATGGGTGGTGAGTACAGTAAAAGCAAATAGGTTACCTTCAACACACAAAAATCTTTACTTGTGTGCAATCACAGACTTGTTTATAATCATACATTTTGCAAGCCACAATGAATGAATGAATGAATTAATTAATTAATTAAGAACACATTTTCATTCTTAAAGTCTCAACTCCTGCACTCATGCAAACCATCAACAAATTAATCAATTACTTTGAATATGATAATGTTTCTGCCAGTTGTGCAACTTGCAGGATGTGAAGGGAAAACATGTAGACAGGAAGGCAGGATACTCAATCTTTCTCAAAGCTGGCCTTAGCAACAGCAGACTGTTGATTCAATGACTCACCTCCATCAGCTTCTACTATGGATAAGCCCTTTCTCAATGATACTACAATCACGCTCAATATTTTTCAGCAAAGACAAACGCAGAAAGTACAGATGGAAAGGAATAAGTGCTAATGGAGGTCACATTTAAGACAAGGAAGAACCACAAAGTTCACCACAGAAATACTGAAAATGCTCAGTAAGGTACCTCCTAAATGTGTCCTTGATTTCAATCAGGATAGTCTAAAAAAAAAAACAAATTGTAGTATTTTCAAGATAATCTAAACATGAAATGTGAGCGTTTTAGCGGTCCCTGCTTATCACTTGCCACTTCTCAACACCATGTGATTGGCCAATGCCAACTGATATGAATATATATTTTTTCGGACACACATGCCGTTTTCTCAGAGCAGATGTTTGAATCACAGCTCAGGCAGTCTGTGCTGTGATCCCACCTTGTTTGACACAACAGTCTTGCAATCTATTTTCAGCTCAAGTGTTAAAACATAAAGCTAAAGCCAAGGCACAGAGAGGTTTGGCTATTCGACAAGTGTTTCTTGTTAAACTGCATTTCTTGTTTGGATACTCATTAAACCAATGTGATGTTATACTTAGGGCAAAAAAATGAATGACAGGTCCCAAAAAGAGTAAAGGAAAAAAATCCTTGGCAAAGCCTTGACCAAAACATACACATTCATGCTATGGTGTTATGAATATCACCAGAGACAACATTTTTTGGCAAACATCGAAATCAGCTCAGTTTGGCTTCAGATGTTACTACCACTCAGTCATTAACAGACTTTGCATTCAAGTTTACCTTCTCTTCTACATTTTCTGACCATATACAAATATGTGTGTGTGTGTGTGTATATATATATATATACACATACATACATACACACACAGTCCCAGGGTACACTGTTATAAATACCTCCTTGTTGTCAGCAGCTAACGTGGAAGTGTTACAATAAACCAGTCCCACTCATTTCAATTTCATTCAATCTAAAAAAAATTAATCACTTCATTGCAAAGCCTCATCCACTTTGCTTCTCAGTCGTCTTTCAACTAAGATTAGAAAGATAAAACTTTTTTTTTTTACATAGCCATCTCGTGTCATGCATCGAGACCGCCCCCCTCCCCAATCTACCGGACTTTAAAGAGGTGCTTCACATTAACATATCTGACTTAGGATCAAAGACAACATAGATTTTTAACTAGTGTAGTCATCTCGGAGGGTTCAGCTCACCGTTTTGCACGCTGTGTGTCTCGTGCCCGTGTGGAGAAACCTTCAAGTTGAGTCTGTGGAAAGCAGATGGCAGTATGATCAGAGCCATGGGCTGTGTAGTTCACTGAAAATATTAGCTTGCCCACACGCTAACAATAGCTAGCACGGGCTTTTTAGCTTGAGAGTATAATTAGCCACCTAGCTAATGTTAGCCTAAGCTAGCCATAGCCTTTTCTTTTCAATGTACACTGCGTTAACGATACCTTGCGTAAAAGACGCAAATGCTTAACCAAACAAGTAGTGGATGTTTACAGCGAGACGAACCTTGTAATAAAGTTGTACACACACTGTCAGGTCTCGAAAAATAAAGTAGTAGCCAGCTTTCCCAATGACTTACCAGTGCTAATATAATGGTGCTGCTAGCTTGAGTTGGTTCACTGCGATCCGACTGTCAAAATAGCGCCGCGTGAGGGAAGAGCAGCATGAAAGGTGTAGATAACAGCCAGCAAAAAGCAGCGAGAGGAGCCAGGCAGTCGACTCCGTTACAGGAATACAACTAAATGACAACAAAAACGCCAAAGAATAAAAGGACACAAAAATTAAAGAAAAAAGAAACAAAACGCTATTCCCCCTGCTTGGCTCAGGCTTGTGTGTGTATGTGTGCGTCAGCGTCACTTCCCCCCCACCCACTGCTCCCCCTTTCTTCACTGAGAGTTTACGTCAGCGGCGCAGGGAGACGTATCACTTACATTTTTATTCCCAATTATTCTAGTGAAAAAACAACAGCATATCTATATGTAGTACTTTGCAAAAAGTAAAAATAGAGAAAATATCTGCACAAAATTTAACATTCATTATGATTATTCTGATTCTGATGACGATGATGATGATGATTATTATTATGGTTCCATTTAGGTTGAAGAGAGCCATGTACCTCTTTTTGTTATTTATCTATTTATTTTATTTTATTTTATTTTATATTAGGAAATTGTTATGTCAGTTCCCCCTAGGGGCATCAATAAAGTTGGCCTATACCTATACCCCACACCTATAAGGGAAGGTCACACTGGATATTTGCCACTTTAGCCTATAGAAGCTGCTTCTTTTCTATTTTCTTTTTTCTTCTTCTGTTTTTTTTTTTTGTTCTGGTTGTGTTATTATTAAGAGACTGATAAATAAATAATTATATGATTATTATAGCATTGCTAAAATAACACATCTAATGGCCCAAGATTTTTGCATAATACATATACGAGTTATAACTGCATTAACATAATTATGTGATCTGACACAGAGTGCAAGAAAGCCTGGCTTCAACCTAATCTAATATTTAAGTTAAGGAAATTTCATTTAAACTCATTCATAAATTCTGACCAGCTAAAAAAAAATCTTAAAAAGGTGAATGAAAAAGAGATATTGATGTGAGTTGCAGTTTTTGTCCAGAAAGCTTTGTACATTTATTTTTTTCATTGCCCATTGTGAAGAAATTCTGACAAAAATCTTTTTTAATTTAATTTGGAAGACATTTGATTTGTAAAGTATTGTTTGGTCTCATAGAAAATAACACAAAAAAATCTCATTTGTACCTGACACATCATCATTATTATTATTATTATTATTATTATTATTATTATTATTATTATTATTATTATTATTATTATTATTATTATTATTATTATTATTACCTCCTTCAAATCAAAATATATTAAAGTGTTAGATTTTATATATATTAAAAATCTAACACTTTACTATTTATTAAAAATATACATTGACATATTATAGACTATATTTTGGTGGCCACAAAATGTTAAAACAGTGTTTTGTTGTTTGTTTTTTGTTTATAAATATATGTCATTAAACTATTTTTAGTCATCTGTTTTGAGTAAGTATTGGTTAGATGTTAGCTGCTTATTAGGACATTATCACTTCTCTTAGTGGGATACAAATTATTCTAAAAAGTATTAACAGGCTATCATGATTGGCCAGAGATAGAGAGGTTTAAGTGTTTACTTTTAATTTACACATTATTCCTATAGGGCCCTGTACATGAGAAAAGGACAGTTGTAATGGCTAAATTTCCCCACATGTTGGCAGGCAAGTACTGCAAAGCTGTGGTAAGGCCTTGTCACTCAACCTCATATTCAACCTTAGGGCACAAAAGAAATAAAAGGGAGAAACATGCACATTCACAGTAAACACTACTCGTGTAGCATATATGTGATACACTTATACAGTCTAGAAAATGTTTTGATGGACAATGGAGCTTGTCAAAAAATTTGTCCTGCTGAACACAAGATTAATTTGTTCTTTGTTTTTGTTCTCTCATCATTTGTATTTCCTTTTTATAATATTGTCACTTGTTCTGTCTTATTACCACCTTGTCAATCACTGTAAAACACTTTGAACTGATAGACTGATATACTAATTGATTGATTGATCGATTGATTGATCGATCAATTGATTGATTGATTGACAATGAATGCTTTACCCAAGTCCATAACGTATAGTCTATAGAAGTAGCTTTCCTGACACTTGACACAATTATTAACAATTAAAGATGGCCTAATTTACCTACTCATACCCTGTAGCCTATTGCCCAGGTCATGCTGTGATGAGGATGAAGAATGAATTGTGTATGTGTTCATGACAATGTTATATCAATTAGGAGACTGTATGTCAGTATCTACTGTGGGCCTCATACAGACTGCTGACAAGTTAGCAGAAAAAGCAAGCGTCTTAATGCCGGGCACCGATGTGCTTCCAAAACAGTTTCAATGCACCTTGGCATTGATTCTACAGTATCTGAACTCTACTGCAGGGATGAACACCATTCTTCCAAAAGATACTCCCTCATTTAGAGTTTTGATGATGATGGATGAGAGAACTGTAAGACATTGGTCCCATAAGTGTTTTACTGGGTTGAGATCTGGTGACTGTGAAAGCCATAGCATGTGGTTCACATCATTGTGATGCTCATCAAACCATGCCCTATGGATGGAGGCATTGTTATCCTGGAAGAGACCACTCCCATCAATATAGAAAAGTTTCATCACAGGATAAGGTGATCAATCAGAACAACTTTGTATTGATTGTCAGTGACCTTTCCCTTGAACAGAGACTATGCTAGGAAAACGCAGTATAAGAGAGCCTGTAGATGCTAATCATTTAGACCTATACCAGCTTTTCCTTTCATTTATCACTTATATACATTCCTCATATGTTCCACTTAAATATTTAAAAAGTCAATCAAAAACTATGGAGGAAAAAAAAACATTACAACATGAGATGAAATAAGATGTCTTCAATCACAGTTTTGGTGGACTGGTCCAGCCTACCAAGGATTTTATTCCAATACTAAAATATAAGTTTATATGGGCATTGCCATGACAGAAAGACACCAAGAGTCATAACATAGACACAAACGCACATACTTACGCACATGATGCGTAATTTTGTAGACATATACTGTGACACATTGTAGCAAACGTGACAGAGCTTGTTTCAGCTACAGTGCTGAGGTTTGCACCTCATAGCCCCAAGCATTTGTACATTTTAAGCTTCAATTCAATTGTTTGGTGGTTGCGAGGGTTTTCTGTAACTGGGTTAAAGGGCACTGAATTTCAACTTTGATCGGCCGGAGTGATAGCTGCTCACTCGCCTGTAAAGGGCAACGTGGCACTGTTGTGACAGCACGTAGGCTACGACCTCGTTATATCAAGTCTATCTCAGCATTTAAAGATGCCATTATAACACCACGATAAAACACCGATTGAGTGTGACTGTTCTTCAGTTGTTTTCTTGGTAGTGGTATTACTTTTCTTGTGTGCCACTAGTAGTCGTGTGTTGGCAATTGTGAGTCAGTCGTCTACGTGTGAGTGTGTATTTCGTGTGGGTCGTGTGAGTGCATGTGTTGTGTGTGTGAGAGAGCGGGCCTTACAGATGCTTTCCTGTAACGTCCTTTGTGCAACGGCTCGCTCATTGGTGCGTCAAGCCAACGTGTCGACACTTTTGGGATTACCCCAGATATCTTCACCATCAGTAGAGTGAAACACCACTCCTTTCTCTCAACTTCTGTCTGCACGGTGTCCAGCTGCCAAGAAGGACCTGTGACAGCACTTGGGAAACTTCTGACATTCAAAGAACAATTCTGGAGAAAGGGTTCGACGATCTTTATTAACCTTTTACGCACGCCGAGCACGAAGATGCATCTATTTGCCTCAGAGTCAAGGATGAGTTCGTCTTTTTCGTTCCTAGCGCTCCTGTTTCTGGTGCCCTTGCTGTTGAAGGGTATCTGTGTCAGTGGCTCCCCAGGCTGCGCTTCCTGCGGTTTCCCGGCGGTGGAGAAAGACGAAGAGGAACTGTTGATGATTGAGATCGCTAAACAGCAACTTTTGGACAAACTGCACCTGAAAGAAAGACCAAACATCACTCAAACGGTGCCCCGGGCTGCGCTCCTCACTGCTCTGCGCAAACTGCATTCGGGGCGCGTCAGACAGGATGGCACTCTTGAACTAGAAAACAGTATACCTACAAAAGATCAAGGCTATGAAATAGTGAGCTTTGCAGATAAAAGTAAGTGTGGTATTAATCTTTTACATTGTCAAGCTGTTTCTTTCCCGTGTTATGGCACTGCTTTTACGCAAGTCAATGTAAAAGGCACATCACATCAAATGAGATTAAGTAGCTTTGTTGAATGTTACAGGTTGTTGCCCCGTTCCACAAATGTGGTAAATTATTAAGATTAGAGATTCTGACAATGGTTTTATTGCATGTCTATGGCTGTCTATTACAAGTGTGGTTACACATTATCACTTTGCTTGTGGCCATCTCCAAAATAACCAAAATACTCACAATCTGTTTCGTTTTGTTTTTTTTTAACTTTCATTGATTCATAGATGAAACAGTGAGCAGTGATGAGGCCAGCCTCAGTCTTGCATTCCAGTTTCTGCAGGAACAAGGCAAGAGTATCCAAGTCCTCCAGTCCTCTCTCTGGATTTATGTCCGCTCCTCCAATCACCCTCACAGGGACTCCCGCCTCCCTGCCAGGGTCTTCCTTTCAGCAGATGGCAGGGTATCATCCTCTAATCGCTCCCTGGTGATAGAAAAGATGCTCGAGGTCCAGGACAGTAACTGGCACACCTTCCCCATCACCCGCACCCTGCAGTCTTTCCTGGATGGTGGCCAACACCAACTGCGTCTGGAGGTTAGCTGTGATGAGGATGGGAAGAATCTTTGCTCCCTGGATAACTCTGCTGATACCCCATTCCAACCCTTTCTGGTGGCCCAGGTGCGTCTCCGTGACAACCACTCCAAACACACACTCAGTAAGCGCTCCGTGCGTTGTGGTGAAGATGTAACTGTGTGCTGCAAGAGAGACTTCTACATCAAGTTCAAGGATATCCAGTGGCACGACTGGATCATTGCACCTGAAGGCTACCATATGAACTACTGCATGGGTCAGTGCCTCCAACATCTGTCTGGTTCCCCGGGTATAGCATCGTCATTTCATGCCACTGTCTTCAGCCAGCTGAAAGTCAACGGCATTAACACAGGTGCCTCTTCATGTTGTGTTCCCACTGAGCGCAGACCACTTTCCATGGTCTACTTCAACTCTCAGCACAGCATTGTCAAAACGGATGTTCCTGATATGATAGTAGAGTCCTGCGGATGTACATGAAAGAGTATGAGAGAAAAGTTGCAATTAATGTGAATTTGTTTTCATGCAGTTTACAGAAATGTGTAATCTCGACAAAGAAAGAAACGGAAGACAGGAAGGATATAAAACAAAGCTAGAAATGCCCACCCTAAAAATAACATTCTTCTTTTTTTCTTAAGACTTAATCATTTTGGCACATTAAGTACTAACTTTTATATTTTAGTGACATAAAATATGCTGATATCACAAACTTTTTTTTGGTTCAAGTTCAAATTTGAAAGGAAATAATAGGCATAAATGAAAATGTTAATCTGTTATCAGGGCACTCAGGCTTTTCTAATGCACAGATCAATTCCATCATCGATAAATCAGAGGCATAAATTAAACACAAAAAAAAATTAAATCAAAGATCATACAAAAGGACACAATAAGAACAAAAAGAGATTAATATGAAGCCTTCACTCTAGAGTAAAATTTATAGCTTTAAGCTTTGTCTTTGTATATATAAGATATTTATTTAGTGTTGGACAATTACTGCTGTTATCTAGTTCAGAGTTCCTGTAAAATATTTTATGAATCTCAGGAAATTGGGATCAAAACTGATGCCACCCAAACTCTTCCAAAGCATATTAGCTAGTTTTCCAGTATACACCATATAGAAATGTATGTCCACATACAAATAATACTTTTTTTTAACTTTTTATTTTTACCTAACTGTTATACTTTCATGTCTAACCTTGCACCTTCTCTTAGTCTACTTAAATGTTGCCATTTTAAAGCGAGGTAAGATACCTTTGATTTAAAGTGTGCCTTCTTTATTATCTTGTGATGACAAAGCACAATTTATACATTGAGTGTCAAGACATCTTGAGTAAAGTCTAAATATCAAAGATATCAGATAATCAGTTCTGCACTTCTGTTTGATCCTTATTTTATGTGTGCAGCATAATCTTTGTTTTTCCCATCAGTATCAAATGTGGACCTCTGATACAACATCCATAAGGGCAATTATTTGTATTCTAGTAATATGACTTTTTTCTTTTATTACAACAACTATTGTCATTATGGTGTGAGACTGTGATGAGAATAATTTAGTAAAGTGCCAGAAAAGACTGGAAATTGAAAGGGTTTGAACAGGAAAAATCTGGTCTGAATTCTGCACCTGATGATGCAGGCTGAAATATGTTTGATCAGCATCTCCACTGTATTATTTACACAAGACGACTAATAAGTTGGGTAACTGTGGTTCTGACAACATTTGAACTCAAGGTCATTTCTCAGCTGCATGAGCAAACATTTGGCTATTGCTTCAGTGTCGGGTAATGTGAAGGTCTGCGCAGCAGGTGGGTCAATGGGCATGTGCTCCTGCACGTTGGCATTTATAGCTCTCAAAGTCTAAAGTTTTCTGGGATGATGTAAATATAGAAGCTTTCTGGCTAAAGATAAAAAAAAATGCCAGCATACATACTGCAATCATTTGACTTAAACAGTTGTATTGACGGGCACTATTAGCTCACAATACAACAAATAACACAAAATGGAGGACCTAGATGAACACATTAATCCGCTTTTTAAGATGTTGTTGCATTTGAAAATAATATTACAAAGATGACATCTGTCATCACATTTGTAGGCTATCATTCCATGCTAGTAAAATTATACAGTACTTTGTTAACTACAAAAGTATTACACTGCCAGCAGTAGTAGTTGTTAACTCATGGTATGGAAATGGGGCAAATCCTTGTTTACTTCTTTTCCTAGCCTACTTAGTTTACACCAAGCAGTGTAGAAGTTAAATATCTTTTCTGCTTTTTGGATGGTGTCTCAAAGTTTCAAGGGTGGTAATTTTCCTCATTGGGTTTGCTGCATTAAATATGTGTAATGTACAGCCATGAGGCAACAAGCAAAACTTTGAGTGAATGAAAATGGAGCATTATGATTAAGATCTTTCATTACATTTTTGTTCAAATAGCCCACAAACATGTTCACATTGTTTAGATCCTTTTGCCATTCCTCAGCCACAATGAACATCAACTGTCTTTGTTGCCTCTAAAAGCTGATCTTGTATTATTACTTTATTATTTAATGCTGTAGTTTATTTTTTGTTTTATTTTGCAAGCACCTCCTGTTCCAGGAAGGTAACATCATAACAACTTACTAGGCACTTTATAATCTTATACTGTATTTTTGGAACAATTTTTGCTTCAGTGGTCTACTACTGGGTAGGCACTACCTAGAAATGCAAATAGGCCTACAGAAAGCAAATGTCAATCAGTTTCTTAAGCTCTAGTTGTTTTAAATATGTGGTTTTGTATATGAACACACCATTGCTTTACATTTTAAGTGGTGGATTTGAATTCTGTTTTAATTTAATATTATACTATAATTCTGTCTTTATTTTTTATATCATATTATATTTTATGCATAAAGTGATTTATCAAAGCAATTGTTAAAGGTCTGTCATTACGTGCTGAAATGGCATTTTGTGATTTCAGTGAAAGTATATTTTTAATAAATAAATATTTTCAATCAACCTGTTTGTTTCTGTTGTATTTTTGTCTTCTCTTTACCCAGTGAATGACAACAGAAAGATAATGGTCATTAGAAAATTAAATATAAAAATGTATACAAACTGAACCAACCACACACACAAAATAAAACATCTAAACACAAATAGTTCTTACTCTCCTTCTTTCCACTGTTCTGTAAGATGTATGGAGGATTGCTTTTCAGTTTATCAGTGGGAATATGTTTTGATTTTGAAAATAATCTCCTACTATAGACAATACAGTGTTTTGTTCTCTATTCAAGCAATACAACTTACTACCGAGTTCAGAATTTTTTAAAATAAAAGAAAACATCAGAAGTATGTCTATTAAAGCAATGATATGGTGATGACTGAGATTCAACAAAATCCAAAAAAGGACATTTCCAATTTTAACCACCATGAGAAACAAAGATTGTGTCATGTAATCACAGTGCCACTGTCTGTAGGGCTGTTACATGGGGGCATAGTATATGAACCCCAGTCCAGATATCCAGGGGAAGTTAGAAAGGGACATGGTAGAACAAGGTATTCATTAGAGCAGTCCAGGTACTCTGGTACCTTGGAAACTGGGGCTTGGGCTGGTAGCTAAGAACTTGTGGCTGAGGCTTGAACTGCAAGCTGGAACCTGGGGCTGAAGCCAAGGCTGGAGACTGGAACCATGAACTGAGGCAGGGTGGGGCAATGAGAGAGTGGGTGTCCAGGGTAGGAAAACAGGGCTGATGACACAGGTGACAGGGACCAAACACAGAGCAGACAGCACTGTAGGGAACAGGCAATATGGACAGGAGCCAAAACCAACGTGATGGATGATCATTGGAGATGAGCAGGGCAGGGTAGTTCAGGTGGACAGCCTAAGGACAGTATAGCACCAGAGCAAAGATCCTCAGGGCAATAAGCAAATGGCTGCTGGAAGCCATGACTGTCTGGAAGACACAGTAGATGGGTGGTGTTACTGATTGGAACACAGAAAAGGTGGAGATCCTTGGGCAGGCAACCAAAAGGCAGGGTAGATGGATGGAACAACTCAGGAGGGAGAATGGAAGACAGCACAGATGGGTGGGACCATTGGGGAGAGTGATTGGAAGACAGGGCCACTTGGGTAGGTGACTGGAAGGCAAGACAGAAAGGCAAGCTCACTCTAGAGGGTGACCTGGGGGTGACATAGACAGATGGAGTCTCTGTCTGGAGGTCGACAAAGTGGATGAGAACAATCTGGAGATTGATGACATAGGCAAAACTGTTCTGGATGTTGACAAAGCCACTGAGAAGGGCAGCCTAAGGTCTGAAGGTCAGCAGAGATGGCCAACTGCTGGAGGTCTGATGGAATATCAATGAAGACCAAAGCCTGGGACCAGACCTGGCATCATCAAGGGTGACTGATGGTTGGCGATCTGGCTGGACAACAGCAAAGATGGCCAACTGCTTAGGAACAGGCAGGGCAGATAATAGAACAGGCTAGGTGCTGGCTGATGACTCAGGGACCTGCATAGATTGAGTGTTGGCAGGGTAGCTGACAGCACAGGAACTAGCTGGCCCACTGTAGTGATGCTCGGCAGTGGAGATCCTTTGGCACTGTGCAGAAGAGACTCTCTGGCACTGCACAGCAGACCTCTGTGGCACAGAACAGCAGAGATGAGCTGGGCAAGAGAGAAGGCTGACAGCCTAAGGAAGCACTGAGAATTCTTCCATAGGCTCCTAAACGAGGGCCATAGAAAGGAGACTACTGGTATTCTTCAGGGGCAAGATCAAGCAGGGCTCTTGTAAACTGATCACACAGCAGGCCCAAAGCTAGCTATATAGAGAGATTGATGGCAAGCAAGCTAGATACCCCCAAGCTGAGGGACACACTGCATACATGCTTGGAGCTGATTTGGGAATTGCCAAGCTGCTCCATGGATACAGCAGTGAAAAGCATAAAAAAATTCCAGCTCTTCATCAAGGGGAATGCGTCTCAGCACACCAAAAGCTTCCCAATTATTCATCAAGCTGAGTGGGTGAATGTCTGCTGGGTTCATGCCTCTAGCCAGATCATGCTGCAAGGAGACAAGGACATGGCAGGACAAGATATTTATCAAGGCAGGCCAGGGGAAACTTGTAATGGTAGCTGGGAAACTATGGGGCTTGGGCTGGTTGCTGGGAACCTGGGGCAAGGCTAGGACTGATAACCTGGGGCTGAGGCCTGGGCTGAAAGCTGGAAACAAGGTACAGGAGACAGGAGAAGAACAGAAGACTGTGCCAGAGCAGATGGGACTGCAGGGAACAGGAAGCACGGACTGAAGCCATAAGCAGATGGGACTGCAGGACATAGGCGAAATGTCAGCCTATGAAAAATTGACAAGAAAACTGATATATGCAGTAGAAATGGCTTAAAGTGTAGGGTGACTGAGCAGAGGCTATATTTTGGTGGTATGGAATAGCCAGGACTGAGAGGTCTTGATGATGGAATGGGTTGCAGCTGGTGGGGCTGACTCCAGCACACCTGTCTCCACTCACAAACTCATGCACACGGGAAAATAGGGGAAGAGAGAAATTAGGTAAATGGCAACAGATACACAGAACTAAGGCAGGAATTGTGACAAAGGCAAAGGGCGTGTTTGCTCATACAAATAGAAGAAGTGGCTTTATGCACTGTCTGTGTTTGGTGTGTAAATAGTTCCTCTTGGCATGTTATCATTTTCACATGCATGTGCATCTGGAATTGATTGCAATTTAATGCTGAGACGATAGTGTACATGTAAATAATTTGTTTAACCATTTTGGCAAGCTTATGTGCTATAACAAATTGTGAAATGATTTAATGGCACATAATCAAGCATGTGTGCAATATTACATTCACTTTGCATTTATACTGTAGCTTACAAACACAACTGTGTTCACCATGACTCTTTGAGCTCATTTTCTATGTGACAATATGACACTGAATTCTGAATTTCTGACTAAGTAATAAATAATGTGAATAACTAATGTTCTATTTTAAATCACGGTTAATGTCCTTAAGATCAAAATCCCTGACTGACATTTTCAATAACCGTCAGTGATAACATCTTGTCCCTTCCTGCCAAAATGTGGCAACTCTCCCTGTACAGTCAACAGTAGTGCTTATGTTACACCACCCGAAATGGACTATAATCAGTACCTGAGGGTAGGTTGGTACTAAAAATGTTTTTCCAGATAATACTATAATAAGTTTATGATTATTATTAATATAAGAAATATTTCTGGTGTGTGATATGCTTAAGTTATTTGCACATTAGATGACAGACATGGACTCTGAGCATATTTTAAAATTTCATTTCAAATGGGTCTCTATAATACTACTTGCCTAAGTACCTTATATTTGTTACCTAATATCATCAGCATCAGCATTATCACCATCAGTAGCAATGCTAATAACTCAAACAAACATGCAACACGTCAACTGTTAGACCTACTTTTTCGACCGGTCCTCTTGGCACAAATAAATATTTAGAGAGTAAATGTAGATGCCGAGTGTATCATGCTTTTGCCACGTGCCTGATCTGATATCAAGCTGCAATAACATTTCTGTAAAGTATAAGCTGCAAACTTCATCACAGCTACTTAACATTACAGGACATAATGTTACAGCTGTCTGCTGTGTACATTGGACAGTATATCAATTCTTGTAAATTACAGCCATTTACCAAAATAGATTTATCATTCAGCCGTATAACACATTTTACATACTTACTACAAAATACTTTCACCAACACCTGTCACCCCTACCAAACAATTGTACAAGAAACTAACTTTTTTAGAGGTGATTATCACAAGGGTCCCTTTTTTAGGTTTTGGTTTGGTTAGGTTGCTGTTCATAGGAAATCTGTAAATATTAGATATGACTCCTCTCATTCATCCATACTTGTCAGAAAGCTAACTTTATCGATGCCTCTAGTTTGATATAATCAAGGTATTGAGCACCCCCTTCTGGGATGACAGTGAACTGCTCTTGATAAGTCAATTAGTATGGATACTGATTGGATACTTCTGTGAATGTTCTCATTCGTCCAGGTCATCTTATCTCTGGTAGAGTTGAATCAAATTCAACTGGACTTGTATTCAACATTTGTAGTCAGACTAGTCAGACTAGTGGGAACTAGACAGACCGAAGCGTAAGGAACTGATGAAGCCGCTTGGATAAGAGGCGAAATGTCTTCAAGACAAATATAAGTCCAGTTGAATTTGATTCAACTCTACCAGAAATTAGTATGGATACATCTTCATTTTATAATGGAATAAGATCAGTGAATGGTAAAACTTCTCTCTTGAATTAGCAAGGAAAATATATCGATTAAGTACAAAAGCTAATTAATGAATAGCTAACAAGTAGTTCCCGAATAACTGAATGAAGAATGGTACTGAGGGTAGTCTAGCACTAAAAATGTACTGTGTGTAAATTCAGGGGCCACCTCCTTTGAGGATAAGGCTAACAATTGTCTATATATATTTTCCACAAATGTGTAGACCAACAATGAACTTATCTCCCTTACAAGTATTGTGTGTGCATCAAAAACTTGATATATCTTATTCCTCTATGCCGGAGACCTTCAAATTTGTCAAAACTGTATTTAAAATATGTGAATGTGCCCTACCGTTGCATTTGGCGACATGTTCCTTTGTCCTCAAAGAGTGTGATTAGTATTGTTTATTTATGAATGTTCCAAAGAACGGAGACCACATTTTAATCTCTCAGAAAACATTTCCCATAATGCAGATGCCATAATGCTAGCTTTTTGTGCTACATACCACAATCTCTTGATTTTGTGCTATATGCTGTAAGTTTCTCTATTAACTGTAGTACAAAGTTTGTCATATGTAGTGCAACAATCTAGAAAAGCTGTGCAGTGGAATCTGTGTTACAAGAAATTCTCTCCGATATATGAAAACTTATTTGCTGTTGTTAGCCTTTGGAGCTGTTTCTTAACAGTACTATAGTAATGTAATTTTTTAATTTTTTTTTGGAGAACAGCAGAAGTCTACATACACAATACTTAATGGACTCAGCCTTGTAAGGTTTGGCATGTGACAGACTGAAAACTAGGGAGCTGAACAACAAATGGCCAACAGCAAAATACTTTGACAAGTTCTGTGATAACTACTTACATAGCATGGGTTGTAAGAATTTGTTTAAATAGCATGTGACCAATGTCTTACATATTACAAATTCAGGGTTAATAAATGACAATAAATGAATGACAAGCACACACTGGATTTGACAATATTGATAAGTTTTATGTAGAAAAAGTGTCACATATTCATTCACAATTTGGAAGTAACAGCAAACACCAGATTTTAAAAGGATCAGTTCACCCAAAGCTATTACCATATTTTCTTACCTACCCTTCAATACAATGGAGTAGAATGGAATTTGTTTTTCAACATGGTTGAAAAGACGATTGTTTG
This sequence comes from Rastrelliger brachysoma, assembly GCA_024605115.1. NCBI lineage: Eukaryota > Metazoa > Chordata > Actinopteri > Scombriformes > Scombridae > Rastrelliger > Rastrelliger brachysoma. Next base: position 1,447 of record JANJYP010128473.1, on the reverse strand, counting down.
CAATCATCCAAATGAGCTATATTGGTGATTATTAATAGCTATAAATACTATAATTACTAATGCTATAAATAGTACTAATAGAAATTATTTTTAAAAAACTACATAGTGAAGCCTATGAATTATCCAGAATTACCATTAAATTGTACCTGCAAAGCTGAATTTTGTAATGCTTTGAGTAGAACAAGTAAATTCCCATTTATCTCTATTGCATTTGAGTGGCAGCATATTCCTTTTTTAAAAGTTAGTGTCTATCTACCTCAATATCACAAGTGAAAAAAATTTGGATTTTGGATGAACAGATCTTTTAAACAACCTCTACTTGATTGGTTCCTGCTGGTGTCATCTCTGGTTTGTGATTCTTCCACTTTGATCTGATTACATTTGCAAACACTAGATCAGAAACAGAGATAATGAAAAAAAAATATAGATATTATAGATAATAAATGTGTTTGGTAACAGTTGTGACAACTCCAAAAGTCATAAACTCATGGATGAGTCATGTCTATCATTTGTCGGTACAAGTCAAGTCATATTAATTGGATGCAAACCAGTAAAGTAAATAAATGAATAAATAAATAATGGTGTGGCCAGTCAGAATGCACATTTCCCCCCAGAAAACACTAAGGACCATTGTATTTTTGTTAGTCAGAGAACACGGTTCAACAAATCTGAGTCTCTGACTACACGTGTAATGGTTTTAGAGCATGAGCCTGAGGATAGTTCCATGTTCATCATGTGCGAAGGTGAGTACTCTTTGACACCAGGAAGTAATTACGTTGGAAAGCAGATAGCTGACCTACTATTGGAAAAATAAAAGCCTACTGACTCACTGATACACTGACACACTAACCCACAGACCTAGTGTTTGCTGTGTGCCGGTGATGTCCTAATCCTTCACTCCACACAATCCCACAAATCCCTTGGGGCGGTTTAAGGTGTCAGTCAGACTCGTCCCCCGCAATGTCATGACAGGCTACCGTTTACAGGAACTGCTCTCACACTCTCTCCTTTCAGTCCTCAGATAAATAGTAAACAACAACATGCATTATGTAGTACACAACTACATGCAGGAAAAGTTATCATATATTATTCATTCTATGACATATGTTCAAGGTTTTGTGGTATTCAAATGTAAGGGATATTGAGGAAATATGTAAAAAGTGAGCTAATCTTATTTATAAATGCACCATTAGACTTGCCGTTGACTCGGTCAAATCAAATCCTCAACAAGAGCACAGATCAATTATTCAATTTAGAATTTTAAGATTTAGGCTAGTAAATTCTGTGAATTCATTAATTCACTCATTAAAATATCAATAACTGATATAAAGTTTAACCTCCTTTGTATGGTGAAAACGGTTTTAAGAAGTTTCTTGATGTTGTTTGCATTGTTGTCTGCTCCAATGTACGCAGTACTTCAAATAAACTTTAAATCCACTTTAAATCC